>APFE030660616.1:4130-17011 GCA_000404065.3 Pinus taeda | reverse complement strand
CTTGGGGAAATTTTTGGAAGTAGGGAGGGATGTTAGGAAGCAGGGGAAAGTGGAATATCAGAGATTGAGTGAGGGGAAGGGGTCCAAAAGGGCAAAACATAGGCCCAACCTAGAAAATTGCGAGGTTGTAGCTAGAAACTACGGTTTGTGTGAAAATGAGGAATTTGGGGAATCTCAGTGATGGGAAGCATTTGGTAAGGTACTTTAAGGATAGGGGAAGGTGTATGAACATCAGGAAACAAGTTTTGCCGATGATTTGACCGTCCAAGAGAAATTTCCTTGAAAACCCTAGGAGAGGGAAATGACCTTATCTAGGCGCAACTAAAGCATGAACAAGGTGTAAAATGACTCATTAGACACTGAGATGATAATGAAAACCCTATGAATGATGATAGAATTAGCTGAATAGTGACATAGATTGGCATTTGGGAAAGTTTAGAAGGAGTGAAAGCAAACCCTAGACCTAATGCCTAGTGACCAAATTTTGCTTGAAGACTCACTGAAATGACAAAATTTGACCTTGACACTTCAAAATCACTTTGTAAGAGCATATTTGATCACTGGAGGAAGGCTGGAAAGATTGAAACTAACAGGACCATGATAGTTCCTGCACCTCGGACTCATATGAAGAGATTGAGCGATGGCAGAACCAACTGCAAGAGGTAGCAACACTAAACTCTAACAGGATGGTTAGCGAGCGACCCATTAATGAGGATGCCATGAAGGAGGAGGAGCCACTCGACCCATGCGAATTGACAAATCTGAAGGATGGACCCGCAAAGACACCGTGCATGACAATTGTTCACAAATGGAATACATGCCCAAGGGTTCAGCACGGATGTCAAAGGCAGGTGCGTGTACGGGTTAGAGGGCTATCAGGTCCATGATAACATCAGAAGGAGAATAGGGGGAGCACGCTCAGTTTCCGTTCAAGAAAGCGACCTACTGGGGAGTTGCGGATACCATGGGTGCGCTGGGCCTATAATAGAAGAAAGGCACAAATGAGAGTGTCAATAATTAAACAGAAGGAAGCCGAGAACAATTGGGGTAGGAGCAGGCCTCACGAAGTTAAAGCACTATGGGCACGACTCAGAAAGAAAACCACGCTAGTCAGGGAGGGAAGCATCAAGGTGAAAAGTAGCAACACCCACTGAGGTCGCGCGGGTCTACACCTACGGGAATCAGGCCCGATCGGGTATCCCGCAGAACGGGAACGAGCCGTAACCTTGCTATCATGGCTACGCCCACGCCTATGGATGGGTATACTCCGCAGAATGGCAGATAAAGAACTAATGGCTACAAAGACACTCGGGAGGTGCTCGCAGCCCGGGCTAGCAGGCAAAGATTGCACCAAGTGTGCGACCACCTGACTAGTTGAAGACAACATAGTCTTAGTGCCCCGAGCAGTTGAAAGAAGGCGCGGGACTATAGACAAGTCCGTGGGAGGCCAGTGCGGAAAAAGGGTTCGGTACAGATTCATTCGGTCCACAAGCTCACGACTGCAGCCAACGGACGGTGCTACTGCACAGAAAGGACGAGAGGTGACTGTTAACACCACTTTTATTGACAAGAAAGTTGAGTTACGTCAGGGAGGAGCGGGTGGTGGGCCATTAAGACAAAAGTTCTGAGCTAGATATGAAAAGATCTGTAGCCTAGAAATTGTTAATAAACTAGAAAGGGAGGGAAGATATCCATTCAAAATTACATGTTCCTCTAACAACCTGTGGATGGCACTAGGATCTCTGAGATTTGAGCTAGTAACGACTAGTAAGCACTCGGCTACCAGGTTTTCCATGAGTACCATGGCGAGAACCCGAGCATAATTCGTGAAAGAAATATACTCCACCCAAGAGGAGCTAGATGGAGCTGCCATGATCCCTGAACTCTTGAAATCCGCACACACTCTGCGGCCTCAGAAATTCAAGCAGACCATGGGGCCAGTTAGGATATCATCGAGATTCAATAAGCTATCAGGAGCTAAAAAGATCAAAGTAACCACCACCGAACCTAAGAAGGATGACAAAGATTCACAAGCTTTGATCAATCAGATTGATGCATAAGATGCGGATGAAGAGGATGCTTTCCAAATCCTTGCACGACCCCCATATCTCTCCCCATGGACTGGGACGACCAAGATATCGAAGGATTTGGATGCTACAAAGAATACACTCCAGACCTCGCTTCTTCCGAATGAAATAAGGTTTGATGGGTTGCCGCTAGGTCGAGTTTCGAGCATCGAGTTCGAAGATTGGGACCTTGTAGACAGCGACAAGTTCCCCAAATTGGCCGAAGACCAATTACTACCACGGAAGTGGTTACTAGGTGTGGAGTGGGCAAGACTACTTAATCTAAGGTGGATACCTCACTATCATCGCACGACCATCACCATATTTGTTACTTGATAGTTACTATGTCTAGTACATGATGGGTATCTCTAGTTGGAGGAACCAATTCCTATCACAATTGATTTGGTACACTGGATTACCCACTTGCCTGTAAAAGGGAGGACCCCACAAACATAGCTGGAACAAGTAGTGATGTGGGTCTCACCGAAACAATGAAGGCTAAATATAAGTTGGAAAAGCGGAAGTCAGGATATGCAATAGAAAGCATCAAGGATCGAGGGGTGTGCATCACCACCCAGTTACTAGCCAGTAAACTAATAAGGAAATGTCGTGCAGATGAAGTGCTAGCTCCTATCATTGCGCTTGGAGAACAATGTGTGAGTGGGGTTCAGTTCAACTAGGTGCAGTTCTTATGCGAAATTTTTTTGACAAATTGTCAGGAAGCACAAGACAAAGGTACGACATTTTATTATGCATGGTTGCTACTATCAATCCTTTTGGTTGCAGGAGAACTGTCGCAGGGTAGTTAATTTCCCAGCATTGAAGCTGGACTACCGGAAGCAGTGAGGTATACTTCACTCTGGGCTACAAAGGACGCAACAAGGGTTTTTGACATCAAGGTTTTTTGGACCTTCATGGAGGGGAGTATATGAACACGGATCGCTCGTAGGTCATGGATGTCTCCAACAATCTATGACAATTTCCAAAGCACGACTGAGTTCAAAGCGGACATGCATCACTTATATATCTAGGCACAGAAGGATCCAAAGCGAGCATGGGTCACACTGACGTTCATTGCAATAGACAATGTGATTTACAAGGTACTCGCAACATGGCCTCTAGAGTGGCGCACCTTAGACAAGGTTGTCCTAGAAAAAATGGAAGTGCAATAGCAAAAAAAGGAACTCCAACAGTGACTCAATAAATTGGCAGAAAAGACCCATTAGGGACAATAGGTAGCTTCGCAGAAGGAGGCCACCACGGAAGTGATAGCTGAAGGCATCTCAGAATAGGACACACCACAGGAAAAGATGATATAGGAACGCCCAGACCATTTTACAGAATCACCCCAAGCCAAGCGACTGCACAGCAAGGAATCACCGCATGCAAGCAAAAAGTCAAAGACAGCGAAAGCATTGGAACAAGAGTTTATTAACAGCAGCAAATTAGTGAGTAGTTTCCCTATTGAGGCATGGACGGACCTGATCACAGAGTAGACAACTGTGTCGGGGGAGATCTGAGTGCAGCTACAGGAATTATAGGTACGACCCCCGGGTGGGGTAATCCTACAATTAACAGAGTACACCACCATGGCTGACCAGATGGCGCGCACCAATACAATGAACACATTAGCACTCCCAGCAGGCGCTATCTTAGCAGAAGGAGAGGGGGACATGTGAAGTTGGGGGTTGAATCTAGCTGCTCTCCCTAGAGAAACCTTGTACCAACTGTAGGATGGGGTAACCACTAAGCTTCGAGCCAGGGAAATTCGTGCCCTACAAACACTGATGGAGCACAAAGCTAGTTTGGAGCAGGTAAGTCTCTAGTAAGATGACTTGATTACATGCAACCAGGACGTGGAACAGGTCATGATGGAAGCTTGCAGCAAAGTATCGGAGTTAGCTATCCCTGTCGAACTTCCAACAACTGACAGGGTTCATCGCATTGCCACAGGATTCAGGGCGTCCCAAGAGAAGGCCGCGAAGACTCAATGGGAGTTAAATCTCCGAATCGCGAAGCTAAGGCTAAAGGTGCAGTTGACCACACCACCAGAAATTCGGGAGCAGCGCCGCAGTGAAATTCAAGCAGGACTAGAAATGAAAAAGTGCGCTGTCCAAGATTGCTCAGGACTGTTAGATCAATCCCTCCTTACGCTCACCATCCTCCAGGAAGACCCAACCATACAACAAATCGAAAATGAAGCGTGGGAGTTGGAGCAGGCTTATGACACCACCTGAGGGGTTGTGCAGATGGTCGCTATCACGCAGAGGTTGGCTAAAATGAAGGAGGCCCAGGCTCTCAAGGCACAAGTTGACGTTGCGTGACAAAAGGAGGTAGTGCTTAAAGAATGCATCCAGCCTTGGCTGGATGAAGCATTCATGGTTTCCACAGTTATCGAAGGAAAGTTAGCACACATGCAGGAAAAAGGTGATCTTGAACAGGTAGCTGCAACTAATACGGATGCATCAGCGGCTCGTGTAGAACAGGTACAGAGGATAAAGGCATAGTTAGTTGCGGGCACAAACAATGCACAGAAATTGTTGAGCAACCTCCACGCAAAGATTACCGCACTAGTCGAGTGACTCAGGACGAGTCATGATGATTATGTTGGGGGACTGTTGGGTAGCAGAGGCCCCGCGTAATCGTTTTGGGGCTTAAAGCCTGCAATTTTGGGTAAAGGTATGGTAAAGGCTCCACGAGATGCACGGAGTGCGAATTGTAATGGGTCAAGTCAAAGGGTTGTCCGCCCAAAGATAATGTAAAATAATTTGGCCCGCCCATGGTCTGCAGACCATGAAAATGTATAAATAGAGCAAGGCTCTAGAGTTAGGAGTCAGTTTTTGGTATGTACTTTTGGATCTGGAAGGTAATGGGTTTTTGAAGAAAGAAGGTTTGAAGTGTCTATAAGTCCGAGTCGAGGGTGTTGGTGGGTAGATAAAGGCTCTGCAGCTGTGTGCGCAGAGGCTTGGTAAAGTCCGTAGCTGTGTGCGCGGACCCCTGCAACTGAGTGCGCAGGGAAAATATGGTTTTATTAGTGAAGGAATTGAATAAAGATAAGTTGGTTTTGAAATACTGTGTTGAATCTGAATTATTGTGGATCTGGTTAATTTAGGGTTGATATTTCTATTTGATCTGCGTGCTTATGTTTACATATTGAGTTTATGCAAATATGTATCTTTTCTTGGTGCGCGAATTGGTTATCTCTAGTAAATGTTTGCTTAAATATCATAAATAGTATATATGATCTTAACCAACTCAGTAATCATAAATATTAAGGAATTGCCTTGTTTCGGATCTACATGGAAGCAGAGTGGAGCGAGGCCAGAGAATGGTGCGCGAACCCTCCAGACCACATCAAGACATCCCTAGGGTGTGGAAACCTGGTTCCAGCACCCTCCCCTGCTACCTCCAGTGAGACCTTAGTCCGCGCTCTGCAGGATGTTGCCGAAAGGGCCGGTAGCTACAGGATTTGTTTGACTAAATAACTCTTCCGAACCTGGCTCAGGCCCATATAAGCCAACAAATGGTTCCATTGCCAGGATCGGGATCTACCTAAGGGATGTATGATGTTAGAACGCTGGAACCCTACGAAAAAAGAGCTTGAATATTGGCTAGATCAGAAGCTTCACGAGTTTGTGGTTCAAGAAAACAGAAATCCACAAACATCAGAAGAATAGTGGTTGGATCGGTACATATACACAGACATTCACGAGATCTTCTTCGTGTCATTCTCGATAGAGTTATACGAGTGGATCATGAGGTTAGCTGATAGCATGGGAATGTGCAGACTAAATCAACCTATTGTGTGGACTCCATAATTGGTGCGCAGGTTAGAAGCGTCTGAAGATAAAATCGCATGCGTAGTGGATCACTGGTTGGATCGGGTAATAGGAGGGTTTATCACCGAGTTCGCGATAGACAGTTGTTAGCGCTTGAGATTCACCTCATAGGCTGAGAAAGGCAAATCTTCAAGGCTACATCAAACCATTTCACCTCGTAGCTAGCCCTACGAGGTATGAGAAGGCTCTCTCGGGTCAGATTTGATAGATCTTTTAATATGATAAGCTGACCAATTAGAAATAAAGATCTTAGGCTAGTAAATTGATATAGGAAGGTTTGCTTGGGGTTTTTAATTAAATGACGGGGCTTTTCTGGGCTGAATGGGCAAGATCACAGTTTGAAACAGAAAAATATAATGAAGAACACAGATTATTAACAGAGGCAAGGTAGGCATGAAATTTAGCATTAAATCTGGATTTCAATGGGATGGAAAGACTGGTGAGGAGCTAAGGAGGGCAGACAATAACTCTGAATCCTCCTTAAACAGAAGAAAACATTGAATGTGAGCAAATTTATAGGAGGATCATACAATACTGTGAATTCCTACCTAATCACTTCATTTGCTCAATTAGATATGATAATGAGGTAAATGAAACATAACAGTTCACATATAAGACAAAGGGAAAACCTATGCCAAATTCACATACCACATGAATCTCAGCAAACAGAGCTGTGAAATTTCATTAAATTTTCTGCCAAAAACTGTACAAGAAATCTCTGCTACGCTCCAGCAGCTCCCAGCACTCAGAAAACTCTCCTCACTCTCTCTTCTTTTTCTCATTACAAATGAATTTGTTTTATAATAAATACAATGCTGCCCAAAACAGGGGCGCTGTTTTTTTTTTTTTAACTAACATCACAAGAATGTTTCCTTATATATGAAACAAAACACAGCTGGGGGAAAACCAATCGACCCCAAGACCCGGCATTTGTTTTTATCATTATTAACAAAATAAACTAAAAACAAAACCATCAGCGCTTCCTGAAGAGAGAATGGCGCTCCTTCCACCAAGATCCGTTGATGATTTGGCTAATTTCGAGGCAAATCTGGTGAATAGGTGGCATTATAGGTGTCCTTCCCTTTGCTAAAAATAACATAGGCAATCGCTCCTCGTTTTCTGCTCGATTATTCATTGAGTGCTCTTATTGGCCTGCGCTGTCTCAAATTACCCATAGGTAGTATTTGCGGTGGACATGGTTCAAATATAGGTACTGTGAATGTAATTTTCTGTGGACCTGATCATTTATTAAAAATACAATCTAAAATAAGTGGGAAAAGATTGCTCTTTCTGTTTAGAATGCCAGCTTCTTCGTCTTCCTCAAGAGAATCGGGATGGTGAGCACAACCATAGCCTTTACGATGTCACTGCAATGCCATAAATGGTCCCTGTCCAGATTTTATGCCGCATATCTTCCTTAGATGAAACGAACATCTTCAATGTTGCAACAACTGCCACGTTTATATGCAAACGATTCATCTTCCCTCTCATCTAGAATAGATAGCTAAAAGTACACGGATTCTTTACATCACGTATACTTCCTACATAAGAACATACATAAGAAGATATTGCCAATCTCAGCTTGTGCTAATGTTAAAGGTGAGGTCCCACCTATCATGGTCAAAGCTGGGTCAGTTTCATCCCATCAAGATCGTAGCTTTTGTTTGCAAAGCCACAAATCATGAAAATGCCAACCTTCTGCAGTGTACTGCCCAGATCGCTGTATCAATTTCACGAATTACAGGCTTAATCTCTATCCTTTTCATGGAACAGTAGACAAGAAAATCCCGAGTATCTTAACTATTCTGAGTGATATCGCACAATTTAATAAGGGGAACAAAGTAAGACGTTTCATGAATCACTATACTAGACTTAGTATTTTGCTAGAGATGTTAACCTCTGTAAAATCATTGTAAGCTTCACTCTTGTCTTCTATTTAAAAGGAATCATTTTTATGACCAATTTTTATGGGACAGCGGCGCTATCCTTCCCCCTGGGGTATCAGTGCAAGATATAATGTGAGTAAATGCCAAATTCTATTTTCTGTGATTGACCTTGATAGACACCCATGCAGATGTCTATGTTTCTAACTAAGTGGTTCTCTTTTGCCTCTTCCTCCTCACAATCTGCCTTGTACCCTGTATGATGCGTAAAGCAAGACACAAATTCTTCTCAACATCAGCTCGTACTTCCAGAGATTCAGATGCGACAAGCATCATCAGGTTTGTCTTTTTATCACAGCGTCTACAATAATATTCCACATCTAAACCAATGCTTTGCTCCACCCCTGCCATCATTTACAATTGGGTGAACTCGGGTAGCATATGAAAGAAAATTATGGGTCTCATCCATAATGGATTCCGCTGGCAATTAAGGTGTCAGAAAGAGAACAATGACGAGGGGTAACCATAAAGTACATAGGAACGTCTAAGGGAGAGAGGAGAGCTGTGAAATAAGTGAAATCATAAATGTCACAATCAAATATGCCACCTGGAGAAGCCTTCTCACAATCTTTGCACTACTGAATTGCTGCATAATCCAGTCTACTGATCACTTGAATTTGCAATCCCCATCATATTCAACAAATTACGATCTTCTTTGAATCGCTCCAGCACTGTGCCTTTCACAGCATTTAGAGTTTCCTGATCATTTCCTTTAACAACTACTCCCCTTGCAACCGAAAAGAAGACAGCACCACGTCCACAATCACATGCCCTTATCCATATATCTGGGTGTATTCGGTGTATCAGATGAGCCTGCATTTGGAGAAATACAAGAGATCATAACTGTGCATGAATCACCCACAAACGAGTCACAAAGCACCTCTGTCAATTTACTTCCTCGGAAAGGAATGCGGATATGATCATTGTCAAAAGCCCGAATGCACCCCTTCAAAGCCAACAAGCTATTATTGATCTCTCGTGTCGTTTACTCCCATCCAGATCAATAAAATAAAGCTTTCCAACTCTGCCTGTTTAATGAATTAATAAAAAGCTGACCAACATTTTCCAGAAGGCACTTTGCAATCACAAATTCCTCTGCCATCGTATGTGCTGGATGACACACTAAATTGATGCCATTGTAGCCAAGATAAATTTCTTATTCGGATAAAGACAAAACTCAGCGCATGGTAGCACAAACCTGGTGGCTTTTATATAACCAATTTGATTTTTCCACATGGAAGGCACTTTGCCAACAGTAAATCAACATCTCTTCGAGATTGGCAGAATCTAAGAAATCGATCAACTATGAAGAAAAAGATCCCTCCTGCTGCTGGACAGTTCTGAATGCTGCATATTCCCATTCGATGGCTCTTTGTGTTTCGAAATATTGGTTTTTCGCAAGTCCCAACCACAAAAATTGCAATCATCAGCACCACTATACAAGATATCATGCTGCTGGGAGTTATAAGCAATGGTCCAGACTTCAAACATGTGAGCTTTCCAAGTGTGTTCTATTTGCATCTGAGCTTCGCTCAAACTGACAATGAAACGAAGCTCAAACTGACAACGAAACTAAACCATCTGAAAGGCCTACTGCAATATTTGAAGAAAGGCTAGCATCAAACTGGTCCCAATCCACAGTAAGGCACATTAAAAAGCAACTAACATTCTCACTCACAAGTTCCTTTATCTTAACATTGTCAGTCACCTGAACTTCATCTTCAGACATCATCCCTGAAGTTTCTAGACAATAAGTTGTCAAGTTACCATGTGAATCAGCTTGTAGAAGATGAGGCTGCATGTTCCCTTTTCCTTGTATATCACAGGAGACCCAAATGGGACATTTCCAGAATAGTCACGACGATCAAGTGGTTCATTATTATATACTACACTTTGATTAGTAGAAGCAGTTTGCTCAGACATTAACCCCCTCCATTGTCAAAGAAGATCACTTTTCAAGTCATAATATCCCAAAGAAATTATGTTCAGAAAAGAATAGAGCTCTTACAACACTGAAAGAAAGCGAAATGCCTCAGAACAGCAAGTCCTTGGAAAACCAAAATCACGGACCTGAGCTCACTGGAACTCCAATATGTTTGAAATGGAAAGAATGTGCCCTTCATACATCGCAAGGGCTCCAATCACTAAAGAAAAATGCAATGTAAATACTAAATGAAGAATCCAGAATGGCTATTTAAAGGAACATCACAACAGCCTTTTTATCTCGATGTCCCGAACAGCAAATAGCAGAAATTAAAGAAGAAAATGAAGTCTCCAAAGGCTCACATCGCCATAAATGAAGTTGGCAACCAGCATTAATATCAATAAACCTTACGTAACCATTACCAGTGCCAGCAACAAGTAATTCATACATACAAGTAACCATTACCAGTGCAATGCATACAAGTATACAAGCTTCCATGAAATCCAGCAGAGAGTATACCTCCAGATAATGTTGTACTGTTTACTCCACTTACAACTTCATTACCCTCCCTAGACACTGAAGGTATGCTAGAGCCCATAGAAGGAGAAGTAGTTTCTGAAGGTTCAGACAATATGAAAGTCGGTTGCCAGTTGAAGAGCTGAAGAACAAATTACATAATCTGAAAAGCAACATTTAATGATTTCTTCTTCAAAACCCTGCTTTGAAGAAGAATAAATCGCTGACATGAGACGGAGTCTAACAGACCTGACAACCATCTGCATATTGTGAAGAAGTATCAAGGCCAAGAGTCAGCAGGACATCCTTTGAAGACATGACAATCATCTGCATATTGTTAAGAAGTATCAAGGCCAAGAGTCAATGGGACATCCTTTGAAGACATAACAACCATATTCATATTGTGAAGAAGTATCAAGACAAAGAGTCATCATTGTAAAGTTTTAAAAGAATTATTTGTAAAAGAGTCATCATTGTAAAGATTGTAAAAGAGTCATTGGTGAAAGAGTCATTCTGCCTAGAGTCGAAGAGGCAGTGTTGGGAGGTATAGGAGTCACTGTTGGGATGATCTCATGGTTGAGTTGCAGGTCATAGAGTGGTTGGGTATTTTATTAGTACATGAAAATCATTGTACATCCTATTGTATCGTGGATTGTTGTCCCTGGTTTTGGAATCCACTGTCTTGTCTTATTTAAGACATTATAGGGTGGCCGGGAGGTGCTAGGTAGGTGTATAAAGTTGCCTATAGGGTGGATCCTGTGAACACTTCAGGGTGGTAGGGTGGTTCTAGGGCAAGTTTTGGCTTGCTAGGGTATTGGGGCATCCATTCAGTTGATTATTCAAGAATCTAGGGCATTAGGGCATCCTTCCAGTGGGAACTGGAGAAGAATGATTTTTTAGAATTTTAGAGAGTTGTTGCTTTCATTTCAGTTGGGTTTGAAGATTAAAGAATTTAATAGAAAAGTGTTCGATGGTTTTTGACCTGGAGGGGGTTTTCCACCTAAAATTCTTGTGCCCACTGTGTTGTTTTATTTACTGTTATTCCTACATACACATTAATAATAATTGAAGAGTAACTAATGCTCTGAAAAAAATTAAAAGTGATAATTTCTAAGAAATACTGATTCACCCCTCCTCAGTATTTCCAACAAATATTTGGGTCATATTGTATCTCATAAGGGTGCTAAGGTAGACCCTCAAAAAGTTAAAGCCATTAAGGAATGGAAAATCCCTACAACCATAAAGCATATTCGAAGATTTCTTGGGTTGACAGAGTATTATCGCAAGTTTGTTAAGAATTATGGGAGAATAGTGGCACCTATAACATCATTAATGAAGAAAGATGTATTTTCTTGGACTCTAGAAGCAATGAAGGCCTTTGAACATCTTAAAGAGACAATGTGCCAAGCACCGGTCTTAGCTATGCCAGACTTCACAAAAACTTTTATTGTGGAATATGATGATTTAGGAAATGGAATTGGTGTTGTTTTAATGCAAGAAGGAAGATCCATTTCTTTTGAAACTCATCCAATCAAAGGAAAGTATTTACAAAAACCTATTTATGATAAGGAAATATTGGCAATAATACATGCACTAAAGCAATGATGACCTTACCTAATGGGAAGATACTTCAAGGTAAAAATAGATCATGATTGTATTAAATACTTTTTGGAACAAATGTTATCTTCAAAAGAGCAGTAAAAATGGGTGACAAAGATGTTAGATTATGACTTTGAAATAATCTACAAAAAAGGGAAGAAAAATGTTGTTGCAGATGCCCTCTCAAGAAAGGATGAGGATCTGGAATCATTTCTTTGTGCCATTTCTATTATCCAACTTGAGTGGATAATTGAAGCAAGTGATGAATGGAAGAATGATGAAGAGGTGTGGTCACTCATTCAAATGTTGCAGCAAGATCCTAGTACATATAATACATTTAGTTGGAAAAATGATTCATTATGGTACAAAGTTCACTTATATATTTTTAAGAATTCCCAATTCAAACAAAATATTCTTTTGGAATTGCACATATATCCCTTAGGAGGGCACTCAGGATTTTTAAAAACTTACCATAGGGTCAAGAAGGAATTTTTTTGGGATGGCCTTAAATAAGATATTAAAAAGTTTGTGGCAGAATATTTGGTTTGCAACCAAAATAAAGTTGAGACAATTAAGACCCCGAGTTTCTTACAACCTTTAGCCATTCCAAGTCAACGTTGGGAGGAGGTATCAATGGATTTTATCACAAGTTTACCCAAGTCTGAAAGAAAGAGTGTTATCATTGTGGTAGTTGATAGAATTACCAAGTATGCACACTTTTATGCATTATTTCATCCTTTTAAATCTAGTACAATTGTTACTGCATTTATGGAAACAATTCAAAAGCTTCATGGAAATCCAAAGATTATAGTAAGTGACAAAGATCCCATTTTCACTAGAAATTTTTGGATAGAACTATGTTCTTGTCTTCACACTCAATTAGCTCATAGCTCATCTTATCATCCTCAATACGATGGGAAAACTAAGATATTAAAAAAATGTTTGGAAGGATATCTTCGTTTCTTTGTATTTGATAAACAAACACAATGGGTCA
>APFE030660606.1:85320-126577 GCA_000404065.3 Pinus taeda | reverse complement strand
ATGAATTATTTTATCAATGATAGTTCTATTAAGTTGGTTATAACCTTATTCACCATTTTTAGCCTCGAAGGTAACTTCCAGATTGAAGATTTGATTTTTAAATGTGCCAACTCAGAAATTCGCTGGAATAAGGAGTGACAGTTTTGCGGTTGAGATTCTGAGCAAATGAAGACGAATTTGGAAAATCCGGAACATGGGTTTTGTCTAGAACGGGCCCAATTCACTCTAGTGAAGAATGGTTTTCCCAAATTTGGCTTGTAAAGAGAGAAACACAGGGTTCTTTGAGCCCAAATTTCGCAGATTTGCAGTTGCGGCCGTCCTCCAAATCTCAGCTGCAAACCCAAATTCGCCTTGCTCTTGTTGGAAGATAAATGGAAATATATTTTCTTGTTGATCATCTGGTTAGAATCAACCCAAATTTGTAAAATAAATCATGTTGTAATTATCTATGTTGTAACTGCTCTCTAATCTTTCTCTATTTAAATGAAAACAAAGATCAGAGAGGGAGGACTATATGATGACTTTGGGGATTCGAATGATGGAGAATTGATGATTTGAATTAGAGATTCAGAAGCAAGGATTCATGATAGGATAGGAGGAAGGAAGGATTGTTTTATGCTGTAAGTCTCAAAGCTTCAACTATTGTAATGATTTCACTATTTAATGATTAATACATAATTTGGACGTTGCTGTTCACTCTTTTCCTTCTGAGGTAACCCAACAGCGTCCGCTGGCGGCTAACGGACCAACCTCTGGTGGAGTACGCTGCTGCTGTTGTGTATCATAGCTTTACAATTGCTGTTGTATCATTATACTATGATTTATGCGTGGTTTGCTTATCTTTATTACTCGGTAATCTGATATACCTTTTATATGCTATGCTATGCTCTGCTACGATTAATGCATTAATGGTTTTTTAGGAAATCTGTGTAATGACTCTGAATTGTATAATGGAATCTTTTCAGTGTTGATCGCATGATTTTAGTCACAACTAGTTATTTCTGTTACAGAGCATATGTATTGAGTATTACTGTCGTTTGATTCATTTGCAATCTCGATTATTGGAATCCGAAAGTAATGATATTCTATTTGGAGACATAGTTGTATTATCCTTAATTGTCAGATTACTATATTAATGTGAGGCATGCATATATGGTTGGTTATTGTTGTTCTATAATTGATCAATGAGTGTTGCTCCATAAAGTATATTCCGTCCAGTTTGCTTGACGGGAAAAGAATGTTATATTAGAGTGTGAATCAGTTGGTTTTGACTCGCGAGATTTAGTTCTTTTGATTTCTGTTCCATTTACCGTTGTTCCATTTCTTATTTGTTGCCGTTCCATTTACTTGCATTTGTTGCTTTGGTGTGAGAGAAGGTCTAAGGCTGTAGTGAGCCTAAGCAGTCGCTGCCTAGCTCCCAGACCTATGGTCCATGCTCTAATTTCCTTTCCATCAGTTTCTAGAGGGATGGGTTATCGCTTCCGCACCCTTGACTGATAAGCTGCCTTGTGTGATTTTATCCTTTTGAAGTAATTTAAGTTTAGCATCCGTCTACCCTTGTGTTTTCTGAACGCTGTACTACTAAACATTACTCTTGAGTAAATAGCCGCCTCAGACTGAGTACACTCTTGAAATAAAAAGTCGTCTCTAGGTTGACAATTAATGTGAGGTAATTAGGTATTAAAAAGACCCTTTTTATCGCTCCACATTTTGGCACCGTTGCCGAGGAGAGTGTAGCCATTTCTAAAGAGTAGTGTGAATCTGATGAGTGCCTACTAGGGAAGAGTTGGATCTTAAAAACGGAAGGTAAGAACCTGCGTACGGAGCATGTAAAAGTCTTGCTCCCCCGTCCGCTTTCCAGTAGGACTGTTAAAGAACCTAGGGTGGAAATAGATGTTTGAATTTTTGTATGAATGATTAGGAAAAAGATAGAAATTTAAAAAAAAATGAATCACATGATTTCATTCAAGTGGTGATGTAAGCACCACCCATTTCACTAACTAATTGACAGGAACATTTGAAGAAGGAGCCTCGAATAAACACATGAAGAACATCTTATACTATGGTAAGAAATGGCTCACATTTCTACTTTTGAATTTCCTATCAAATATCTAGGAGGAGTGACACAAATGCACATAATTCCCCCATCTTTACCAAATTTTCATGGTTTAGCAAATGAAGATCCACATACATTTTTGTTTGAGTTTGAAATACTTTGTAGAGGATATGATTATTGTACTAATGATCAAAGATTGAAAGTGTTTCCTCTTACTCTAAAAGGAGAAGCTCTCCGATGGTTCATGAGCCTAGGTGGGAATTGCATCCAATCATGGGAGCACATGAAGAATATATTCTTGAAGAAGTACCAAGACTATTGCAAATCCAATGAAGATATTTTCAGTATGGTACAAGGGGAAGATGCAAGCTTGGAGGACTATGTAGATCGATTTCATTATAACCTTCAAAAATCAAAACATAAGCATTTGGAAAAAGAGATTTTAAAAACACTCCTTCTTAAAGGAATCAAAGATAAATTTTTAGAACCCTTAAATCTGATAGGAAAAGGTGATGTTTTTCAGTTATCATATGATGATGTTTGTGAGTTGTGCATAAGGTATTCAAGAGGAATCTCCAAGGCTGGTAAGAATTCTAGAGATGTTTGTTTTTTCTTTTTCAAATATGCTACAAGAATAGGAGACATAAGAGCTGAAATCAATGCTTTATTTGAAAATTTTAAAGTTGATTTTATTAGCTCTCTAAATGAAAAATTGGATGTTTTGCAGGTTCATAAAAATGAAGAATTTGATTAAGTGTTTTTCCCTCATGACCGAAAGGAGCATCCCATAGATACTCAGTCTTCCTTATCTACGATGGAACTAGCATATCAAAGAGGTGAGAAAGCTGCAACAAAGTCAAAACCAACTGATTCACACTTTGATATAACATTCTTTTCCCCTCAAGCAAACTGGATGGAATATACTTTATGGAACAACACTCATTGATCAATTATAGAAAACCAATAATCAACCATATATGCACGCCTCACATTAATATAGTAATCTGACAATTAAGGATAATACAACTATGTCTCCAAATAGAATATCATTACTTTCGGATTCCAATAATCGGGATTGCAAATGAATCAAACGACAGTAATACTCAATACAGATGCTCTGTAACAGAAATAACTGGTTGCAACTAAAAGCATGCGATCAAATCTGAAAATATTCCATTATACAATGCAGAGTCATTATACAGATTTCCTAAAAAACCATTAATGCATTAATCGTAGCAGAGCATAGCATAGCATATAAAAGGTATATCAGATTACCGAGTAATAAAGATAAGCAAACCACGCATAACTCACAGTATAATGATACAGCAGCAATTGTAAAGCTATGATACACAACAGCAGCAACGTACTCCACCAGAGGTTGGGCCCTTAGCCGCCAGTGGACGCTGCTGGGTTACTTCAGAAGGAAAAAAGTGAACAGCAACGCCCAAATTATGTATTAATCATTAAATGGTGAAATCATTACAATAGTTGAAGCTTTGAGACTTACAGCATAAAACAATCCTTCCTTCCTCCTATCCTATCATGAATCCTTGCTTCTGAATCTCTAATTCAAATCATCAATTCTCCATCATTCGAATCCCCAAAGTCATCATATAGTCCTCCCTCTCTGATCTTTGTTTTCATTTAAATAGAGAAAGATCAAAGAGCAGTCACAACATAGATAATTACAACATGATTTCTTTTACAAATTTGGGTTGATTCTAACCAGATGATCAACAAGAAAATATATTTCCATTTATCTTCCAACAAGAGCAAGGCGAATTTGGGTTTGCAGCTGAGATTTGGAGGACGGTCGCAACTGCAAATATCAGAAAATTGGGCTCAAAGAACCCTATGTTTCTCTCTGTACAAGCTGCATTTGGGCAAACCGTTCTTTACTAAACTTAATTGGGCCCGTTTTGGACAAAACCCATGTTCCGTATTTTCCAAATTCGTCTTCATTTGTTCAGAATCTCAACCACAAAATTGTCACTCCTTATTCCAGCGAATTTCCGAGTTGGCACATTTAAAAATTAAATCTTCAATATGGAAGTTACCTTGGAGGCTAAAAATGGTGAATAAGGTTATAACCAACTTAATAGAACTATCATTGATAAAATAATTCATAATCATCAATTTATTAGAAATAAAGGAGAATAAATAATATTCATCCATAAGATCATAAATCATTTATAAAATGGATTTAAATGATAAATTATAACAAATGATATGATGAAGAATAGTCGAAATGGACGGTATAAGTGTTCAAAAGTGATAATAATAATGGCATATTAACGGCCCAACATACCCCCACACTCAATATGTTGCATGTCCTCATGCAACGAAAACTGAATATATTGCATGTCTTCATGCAAACAAAAACCATGTGTTAACCAAGCTATAAAAAATATGTTCATCTCAGCTCATGAAATGGATAGAACAAATGAATTCTTCCTCAATTAATGAATATTCAATTTTAGCAATCTTTGATGAAGGCATAACAACTTTTACATTGATGTTCAAATTATGTGCATATGAAATTGCAGCAAAATATGATATAAGTGACAGCAACCTTCATTAACCATTTTCCCAAAAACTACAAACCAGATTTTGTTGAAATGTGGTAAGTAAATTTTTAATATATAAATGCTTCTATGATCCAAAAATCAGATCGTTTTGATGCACAGATCATGAGATATAAACAAAATGGCTGTAGGTGAGAGTGCATGATTTCCGAAATTTTATGAACCAATTTAACTTGAAATGATCTGGGTTTGTATATTTTAATAGTATGTTTGTGCTGCCTAGAGATCACAAGAATTGAGTTCATATTTTTAAAAATATTATGGAAATCAATTTCTATACTAAAATTGTATGCCTTAAATGAGAAAGGAAGCAGAAAACATCCATCATGCGTAGCAATTCCTAATATAGTGTACTCTGCTTCATTTACTAATATATTGTTCATTCCATTGCCTTGTCGTCAGCACAACACCTTTCATATGCTTTATGGTCATGGGGTCCCTTTTCCAATTGGAGGGGGGAGTGTATGCATTATAGGATTGTATGTGATATGATTACTACACTCTGCCATAACTTGTTGATTTGATAAGTTTTTCTAATTGAAATTTTTGCATGCATTGCTATTTAAAACTAACCCTATGGATTCAAGAACAATGTATGGACAACTGTGATTTGTTTACAGGAGAACAACAAGTATGGGAAGAATTTTGTTCGTAGCATGAACACACTATTGCAACTAACAGAAGCGGCTCGAGCAACTTGCGAACATGAACCATTCTTCAGACATTATGTGCTTACCTGGATTCCACCTTTTGCATCACTTTCAGCACCAACTGTATCTACATCAGCTTCAACAACTGGCAATACATATATGTAATTCCACATTTTTCTTTTGGAGGTAAAACTTGAGGTAAAATAGCATAATTTTCTAATTTATTACGAATTTAGGAGAATTTCATGAAAATCCATTTTGAGCATTATTTATCATCCTTCATTTCATAGTTTTTACCACTTCCGTTTTTTTCAGCAGCATATCATTTCCGAGTGTGGGGGCGTGTTCCTTCATTTCTTTCTTCTGACCACGTCATTCATATTCTTTATCATCCATTGCTATTCTTATTCATTCTCAACACCTCCCTTATTCCATGTTGTTTTACACCAAGCATAGACTTCAACAGATAGTGGCAACCACCTCTATTTGTTTTCTAGCATCGCATGAGGGCATGCTAATTTTTCAGAGCGAGGGAGGAATTGCTACGCATGATGGATGTTTTCTACTTCCTTTCTCATTTAAGGCATACAATTTCAGTGTAGAAATTGATTTACATAATATTTTTAAAACTATGAACTCAATTCTTGTGATCTCTAGGAAACACAGACATACTATTAAAATATACAAACCCAGATCATTTCAAGTTAAATTGGTTCATAAAATTTCGGAAATCATGCACTCTCACCTATAGCCATTTTGTTTATATCTCATGATCCGTGCATCAAAACGATCTGATTTTTGGATCATAGAAGAATTTATATATTAAAAATTTACTTACCACATTTCAACAAAATCTGGTTTGTAGTTTTTGGGAAAATGGTTAATGAAGGTTGCTGTCAATTATATCATATTTTGTTGCAACTTCATATGCACATAATTTGAACGTCAATGTAAAAGTTGTTATGCCTTCATCAAAGATTGCTAAAATTGAATATTCATTAATTGAGGAAGAATTCATTTTTTCTATCAATTTCATGAGCTGATATGAACATATTTTTTTATACCTTAGTTAACACATGGTTTTTGTCTGCATGAAGACATGCAATATATTCAGTTTTCGTTGCATGAGGACATGCAACATATTGAGTGTGGGGGTATGTTGGGCCATTAATATGCCATTATTATTATCACTTTTGAACACTTATCCAGTCCATTTCCACTATTCTTCATCATATCATTTGTTATAATTTATCATTTAAATCCATTTTCTAAATGATTTATAATCTTATGGATGAATATTATTTGTTCTCCTTTATTTCTAATAAATTGATGATTATGAATTATTTTATCAATGATAGTTCTATTAAGTTGGTTATAAACTTATTCACCATTTTTAGCCTCGAAGGTAACTTCCAGATTGAAGATTTGATTTTTAAATGTGCCAACTCAGAAATTCGGTGGAATAAGGAGTGACAGTTTTGCGGTTTAGATTCTGAGCAAATGAAGACGAATTTGGAAAATCCGGAACATGGGTTTTGTCCTGAACGGGCTCAATTAACTTTAGTGAAGAACGGTTTGCCCAAATTTGGCTTGTACAGAGAGAAACATAGGGTTCTTTGAGCCAGATTTTCTCAGATTTGCAGTTGCGGCCGTCCTCCAAATCTCAGCTGCAAACCCAAATTCGCCTTGCTCTTGTTGGAAGATAAATGGAAATATATTTTCTTGTTGATCATCTGGTTAGAATCAACCCAAATTTGTAAAATAAATCATGTTGTAATTATCTATGTTGTAACTGCTCTCTAATCTTTCTCTATTTAAATGAAAACAAAGATCAGAGAGGGAGGACTATATGATGACTTTGGGGATTCGAATGATGGAGAATTGATGATTTGAATTAGAGATTCAGAAGCAAGAATTCATGATAGGATAGGAGGAAGCAATGATTGTTTTATGTTGTAAGTCTCAAAGCTTCAACTATTGTAATGATTTCACTATTTAATGATTAATACATAATTTGGGCGTTGCTGTTCACTCTTTTCCTTCTGAAGTAACCCAGCAGCGTCCGTTGGCGGCTAAGGGCCCAGCCTCTTGTGGAGTACGCTGCTGTTGTTGTGTATCATATCTTTACAATTGCTGTTGTATCATTATACTGTGAGTTATGCGTGGTTTGCTTATCTTTATTACTCGGTAATCTGATATACCTTTTATATGTTATGCTATGCTCTGCTACGATTAATGCATTAATGGTTTTTTAGGAAATTTGTGTAATGACTCTGCACTGTATAATGGAATATTTTCAGAGTTGATCGCATGCTTTTAGTTGCAACCAGTTATTTCTGTTACAGAGCATCTGTATTGAGTATTAATGTCGTTCGATTCATTTGCAATCCCGATTATTGGAATCCGAAAGTAATGATATTCTATTTGGAGACATAATTGTATTATCCTTAATTGTCAGATTACTATATTAATGTGAGGCATGCATATATGGTTGATTATTGTTGTTCTATAATTGATCAATGAGTGTTGTTCCATAAAGTATATTCCATCCAATTTGTTTGAGGGGAAAAGAATGTTATATCAAAGTGTGAATCAGTTGGTTTTGACTCGCGCGATTTAGTTCTTTTGATTGCTGTTCCATTTACCGTTGTTCCATTTCTTATTTGTTGCCGTTCCATTTACTTGCATTTGTTGCTTTGGTGTGAGAGAAGGTCTAAGGCTGTAGTGAGCCTCAGCAGTCGTTGCCTAGCTCCCAGACCTATGGTCCATGCTCTAATTTCCTTTCCATCAGTTTCTAGAGGGATGGGTTATCGCTTCCGCACCCTTGACTGATAAGTTGCCTTGTGTGATTTTATCCTTTGAAGTAATTTAGTCATAGTTTAGCATCCGTCTACCCTTGTGTTTTCTGAACGCTGTACTACTAAACATTACTCTTGAGTAAATAGCTGCCTCAGACTGAGTACACTCTTGAAATAAAAATTCGTCTCTGGGTTGACAATTAATGTGAGGTAATTAGGTATTAAAAAGACCCTTTTTATCGCTCCACATGTACTATGTATCATTTATAGATGACTCCTCAAGGAATACATGGATATATATCCTTAAGAACAAATCTGAAGTCCTTGATAGGTTTAAAGAATTTAAGGCTTTGGTGGAAAACCAGATAGAGAAGAAGATAAAGGTGCTAAGGACAAATAACTATGGAGAGTTATACAGTAAGGAATTTGAAGAAAACTATAAGAAGTGTGGTATTGCATAACAAAAGACTACTCCATATACACCTCAGCAAAATGGAGTTGCAAAAAGAATGAACAAGACGTTGATGGAAAGGGCAAGAAGCATGCTCAGTGGTGCTGGGTTAGAATAGGAATTTTGGGTAGAGGCGGTGGAGACAGCATGCTACCTGGTCAACGAATCACCTTCATCAGTGCTAGAGGATAAGACTCCACAAAAGGTATGGACTGGTAAGAAACCCTCTCTTTCACATCTGAGGGTATTTGTATGTGATGCATACGTACATGTTCCAAAGGAGAAACGAATCAAGTTGGATAGTAAATATGAAAAGTGCATCTTTATTGGGTATAAGGATGGTTTAAGGGGTTATAAGCTTTGGAAACCAGTAACATGGAAGGTTGTGTACAACCGAGATGTGGTGTTTAGAGTGGTGAAAGATGTTATTAAACATGAATTCCATCCAAAGGAACTTGAGAAGATAGAGTTTGAGCTAAAGGAGGAAGAATCAGACTCTACAATAAAGGAGGAATCAGAAGATGAAGAGCCACAAACTTTGGTTGTGAGAAGATCATTTCGAGAAAGAAGGCAACTAGAAAGGTATAGTCCATCTGCATTCTGTTCAAATTTTTCTTTGTTTTTTATTGATGATGATCCCAGAATGTAGTGGATTTAGAGGATGGAAAACTCTAGAAAAAGGCCATGGTTGATGAAATGGCATCTTTGCACAAAAATGAGGTCTGGGATCTGGTGGAGTTGCCGGTTGGAAGGAAACTCATTGGCAGAAAATGGGTGTTCCAAAAGAAGACAAATGTAGAAGGAAAGGTGGAGAAATAGAAATCTTGGTTGGTAGCAGAAGGTTATTCCTAGGTGTTGGAAATTGATTTTGGTGATATTTTTTCTCCTGTTGCCAAGGTAACTTCTCTTAGATTACTTTTATTTGTTGTTGTTGCTTTTGATTTTGAGGTAGAACAGATGGATGTGAAGACAACATTTCTTCACGGGGATCTAGAAGAGGAAATCTACATGAATCAACCTTAAGGCTTTGTGGTGAAGGGTAAGAAGGAACTGATATGCAAGTTAAAGAAGTCTCTGTATGGGATAAAACAGTCACCAATGATGTGGTATCAGAAATTTGACACATTTATACAGGGGCTTGGCTTCACCAAAAGCAAAGCAAATCACTGTGTGTATTTTAAATTAATTGGTGACCATGTTATTTATTTGGTCTTGTATGTGGATGATATGTTGCTGGTTGGAAATGACAAAGAAATTATCCAGGATTTGAAGACCTAGTTGTCCTCCAAATTCGACATGAAAGATCTTGGTGCTGCAAACTACATTTTGGGCATGGAAATTAAAAGAGACCAGGAAAAGAGGAAGCTCTGGTTAAACCATAGGAAGTATGTCAAAATAATACTGCAGAGGTGTGATATGTAGGATAGTAAACCAAAGTGCAATTTTCTTCACAAAGAACCCTGCATATCATCGAAATACAAAGCACATTGATGTTCAGTATCACTTTGTGAGGGATATGATAGAAGACAAAAAGGTGTTGCTGGTAAAGGTGGACACTTTGAAGAATACTATAGATGCATTGACAAAATTTGTGAGCTCTAAGAAGTTCTCTTGGTGTAGAGAAATAATGGGCATTGTAGGGCTAGATAAATGACTAAGCTCTCTTATGGCCTCCTATGGAAAGAAAAAAACAAGTGGGAGAATGTTGGGTTGTGTTATATTCTTTCCACAACTAGCCCACGTAGTTAACTAGGGGGTTAGAGGGGGGGTCACAGGAGGTTCAAGGGGTACCCGTAACCCCACTCTATGGGGTCCAGGGCAGCGCCCCGGAAAATTTTGGTTTTGGAACCTATGTTAGGTTGGGCGGACCTACTTATGGTTTTCTGCATGATTTTAGCACATGTTTTTTGGATGCGATGGTTTTCAGTCCATGGTTTTACATGCGATGGTTTTCGGTCCATGGTATTGGATGCTTCGGCATGTATAAATATGTATTATAACATTGAAAGGAACACAATGAAAAATCAAACTGGTAGTCCCGGTTTTGGGATCCATGGGTAAATCTCTGTGTATATGTGTTTTATGTGTTATTCTCTCGCATTGTTTATTTTTTGTGTTTTAGAATTCCTATGAAGGTAATTTCTGTACGGGGTTATAACCTACATATGTGAACTTAATTCACTCCTCCTTCATCCTTCCTTTCATCAATTTGCTCAGCAAGAGCCAGTGAAACACCCTCTCATAGAGTTTTGCTGCTCTTTTGGTATCCTAGTCATTTTACTTCATTAATGTGGTAAAACCCTACTTTTTATGCTCAGACACCCTCACTTATACTCAATATACCTCCCCTAACCTTTTCCCATGCTCATTACCCTCATTTCCCTCAATTTCCCACAAACCCTAACCTATTGCTATACTTTTGACGCTCTCTTAGGATAGGGCTGTGTTTTTCACTTTACTACCCCTTCCCCTCACTCATTCCTAGGAATTAAAATTTCCTTAGCTCCCTAACCTCCCTCAATATCCCCCCAAATTTTCTTAGAATTCTTCTAGTTCGCTATCCCTTTCATTTTCCTAAATTTCCTTACAGCTATCAAAATCCCCTGTTTTCCCAAAACTAAACCCTAATTCTTCTTCCTCATGAGCTAGGGTTTCACCTTGGAAGCAAAGACCACACACACTGAAAAGAAGAAGTAAAATAATGGAGGACATGTCTCAAGAGTTGAGCCATATAACATCAAATAGATCATTGCCTCACAAACTCATCAAGAGGTCATTTGCATACACAGGAATAATTTTGCTTCGAAGCGTATTTCTGACGAAATGCAGATGAGCTTGATAAAATTGGAAGAGGTTTTTTTCAATAATATACCAAGGCATAAAAACTCCTTAAGTATTTATACAGGTATCATATATTGGTAGATATGAAAGTTTCTTGGAGACCTATGTCATAAAATAAAAAAGAAATTCAAGTTAATTTTCTGTTTTAGTCATCATTTTGTGGCACTGATTCCAAGAACATTAAAATAAATTTCGAGAACATGAGCGAGGTTTTTCTTCACAACATCCTTATATACAAAAACCTCTCTTAGTGTTCCAAAACTAGTTATGGTTACAGATATATCTCTCCATCTGTGAGACCTATTTTCTCAGAAAGACCCATAATTTTGGCCCTATTATAAGTGTAGCGCCTTGGCACTACGCTTTCACTACAGAGCTCCAAATGCCTAAAAATATATATACCTGGATATGTGTTTCCGTAAGGATCTCCGATATCTACTTTTTGAAGCATTTCAACAAGCTGCTTAGGAGAAAAAGCCAAGAAAGAAGTCAAAAAGTCACTTTTTGCCACTATTCTGAAGTAGGCGCTGTGCTTATAGAATCACCTTGGGAGAACCAATTTTTGAAGGCATTCCCATGGGTCATTTTCAAAAATTCAAGTTGTTCTGGAAACTAGACAGAAAATTCTAGTTGACAGTTCTCTCAGTTTTCAAATTGACTTCAAGAAGGCTTCCAAAATCTGCTTGCAAGATGGAACTACGCTTATAGCTGAATGCACTACACTTATAGCTAAATGTGCTACGCTTACACCTGTAGCTATCTTTTTCAGTGCATTTTCACCAGATCTTGGTTTTATGATGTAATTTTTATATTTTAAAGACTTGATGATGTAATTATTGAATAAATTAGCACGATAGGTTTTTTTTTTGCTTAATTGGGCCTCATAAATGAAGCAAAACTCAAATAAAAGTCTAAGAGAAGAGTTTGTGTTTGACCTTCTCACTCTCTCTTGTTGGTTGAGGTATTCTTGGGAATTGTTCCACCACTTAGGGATTCTACCCCTGAAGGTGGGAAAATGGTTGGTTTGAGTCTATATGTATGATTTCTCATTCAACGAGAAGGGTTGGAATTTTGTGGAGAGGCTTGTACCTTTTTCATACAACTAATCAAGGAGCAGTTGTAGCTATTTTCCAGTAATACTTGTTCAGTGAGTCTATGGTGTTGTTTTCCTTTCATACCGGTTTTTTATTTATGAATTCATCTCTCTAAGCATGCTTTTATTTATTATTATGGTTTTCCTTACAGTCATATAGGCAGAATTCTTAGATTCAAAGCTTTGTTTATATGGAAAATCATGTTTATGTATCTCCTCTTCTAGATTAATGAATTCATGCTAATACATGCTCATTAGGATTTCTTAAACTTTTAGACCTATACTACATTGACTATATCTTATGTTCACCACAACACATTGTTATCTAGCTCCTTTTCATCCCTGCTACTGTAAACTTGATATCTTGACCTAATTACTTGCTCTCATTCCCTAGTCCTGCAACCTAAAAACCCTAAATTTCCAAATATTCAAAAATAACCTATACATCTAGCCTAAAATCCGTGTCTTTTCTAGTTATTCATTGAGAAATCCTTAGAGATATCCCTCTTTGGTTCAGTCGGGCTAGCTACTGAACTAAAAGTGGTTCGAGTTTACCTCTTTCGATCTCCTCCTTAGCCTGGGACATTGTAGAGGCTAACAAGTTGGATATTATATAGAGATAAGGGATTAAGTGAGAGATTTTATGGATCATGAGAGATATTATGGGAGCTAGTTTAGGATCTAGAACCTACTTGGGTTCAGATCTACTTGTATAAATCTAAGTGAGCACATGAGACATGTAAGTGTGTAATTAGGTTTGAGTGTGAGGAATGAGAGGCCAATGAATAGGCCCAATGTTCTCCTATAAATATTTTATTTCTTTAATGAATTATTTCTAAGCTTTATGTGCATTCTTATGGTATGGTTTCCATTTTTATTAAGTGTGTGTTATTTATTAAGTGCAGACCCGATAGTCTGTGCATCATGAAAGCAATAAAATATATAAAATATGGAAAATCAAGAAGTTTGGGTTGGTGACAGTGATAAAGAACATAGCAAAAGAGTCATTGAAACTCCCTTAGTGAGATATAAAATTTTGAAAAGGGTTGTTCCTGAGCAAGTAGACGTTGAAATGGAAGATTTATAGTAAAAAAAATAAATCCATAGTTTAAATTAAAGAAGAAGAAGAGTTATAAGTCAAATTAACTAAGGTACCCTCAAAGAAACCTCGATTCCAAATTCATTTGGAAAATCCAAAATATATAGTTTTTTCCTCTAATTCTACTAATCTTACAACATTTTATATTGAGAATACTCCATCCCAAGTTGATGTCTGCAAAAAAGTTATCAACAAATTGAAGAAAGGATACATAAGGTGAAAATTGATATAGCAACTTAGTTATCAACACAATCAACCTCAGTTTATCAAACCAGGTTTCTTTCTACCATGGATTTGGAAAAGAATGAGTTAAAAATAGCTCTCATGCATCATGCCACCCAATATGTTACTACAGGTTTTGATTTCAAGACGATGAATTTACCTATAAACGTAAGTGATATCCCATTTCCTAATAAAATAAATCTACATAAACAAGCTAGAGAAATAATTTACAACAATTTGGGTAAGAGTTCTTTGACAGTGAAAAAGGTAGAGAAACTCCTTGAAAAAAATACAATCTGTTAAAACAAAAGAAATCTAACTTGAAAGCAAAGCAAACACAAATTTAGGAGTATAAGAAACTAATTTTCAAATAGGAAGTTGATCCAAAGGATAGAGAAGAAATCAAGGTAATGTTATAGAATATTGAATCCAAAATGAATTCCTTAAGGAAGAAATTAATGATGCATGGTCCTGAACATGCCCAAACAACTGAACTTGCTCAAGTTCAAAAATAAAAGGACCAACTACTGGAGAAATTAATACTGAGAAATAATGAATTTACTAAGTTGAAGAAACATATTCAAGGTCATGTTTGCAATATTAATCTATGAGCTTTCTCTAACTCTAATGACCCATAAGAACAATCAACAAAGGTGATGCCATATTTGAAAATTTCAAAAGTTGAATGAAGAAAAACACAAAGTTCTCTGGTAGAAACAAAGGTGCAGATAAATATCAAAGAAATACAACTTAAAATGGAAAATTAGAAGAATAGTCAACTTTGGCATGAAAAACAGAATGCTCAAGAGGAAATGAATAAGATAAAAGGAAAGTTGAAAGGAAATTTTTCTCCAATAGAGGGAAAATGAGCATTTACGGCGAAATAATGAAATATGTCTTCAATCCCTATGTAAAAGAATGTGTTGCATGTGATCATGTAGAGCTCTGAATTCATGGTCGTTCTTTTTATGTTGAGTTGATGCTAATTTAAACATTGTTGGTCTTCTTTAGGGCTATAAATTTGTAATTTTAATGCATGGATTTATTTCCATACAGGATAGCTTTGGGGTAATCCCTTGTTATTGTTTACACAAGAGTAAATCTCTTAAACAAGGATGAAAAATACTAAGGAAACATATTTTTCTTTGTTTTCTTATAAAACTTATTTTTTTAATAAACTAATTGGAATCTGTTGTGGACCATGAAATATGCACAATTATGGGTGGTGCAACCCTACGCAAACCACCCACCTCTCTTGTTGGTGTCATGGTGGAGGCCCCTCCACTTATTATTGGACCTACATGAGGAATATTTGACATTGAATGAGATCCCTAGATCTTGGAGGCAAAAGTTGATAGTTGGAGCCCCCCCACCCCCCCCCTTTCTAGGACCACAACCAACATTGGATGGAGGGACCATGTGATAGTAGGGCCTAGTTGGACTTAGACGTAGGGTCCTTGGATAATAAAATAAGTGTAAAGGTTAGTGGATGGTTTGGGCCATTAAAAAAATCTAAAATCAAAGGGCTAAGCCATGTGGGGGCCCGACCTCATTCGAGAATTTGGGGTCTAATGGGTTGCTGCATATGACTTGAGATGCAGGGTTGAAGTGACGCGTTATATATATGAGGAGATGACATGGAGCATGAGAGACGTGCCATGTGGTTTTCAAAAAGGCCCTTATGGAAAGATACATGGCCTAAATTTGAGTGACATGTGGCACCCTCAGAGAAGGCCACATGGACAATATGATATCAAACACCAGGATGACATCATCTTAGAACCTCGGAGAGGGATGAGAAATGTGCATTGGTAGAAAAGGGTAAAGATTGATGAGTATCCTCTTTGGAAGTGGAAGGACAATTTAGCATCTCCGGCCTCGAGGAGCCTTAGCTGTGGGCATGAAAAAGGAGAGAGGGAGAAGGCTAAGGCGAGATATGTCAACATGACATCATATTAGACCTTGGAAGGATAGGGTGTTATGCTCGGTGGGTTGAGAAAGGAGAACCAAGGGAAATTGGATGTACCATGGACCGAAAAACATGGAATGTGCCACATGGGACTCCTATGATGATGGAGAAAGCCATGTGGGCCACATTATGTGTCATGTGGTAGCCATGCTGACTTGGCAGGGTTAAAAGGTCCAAGTTTCGAATGGCCATAACTTTTGATTCGACTACTAGATTAAGATAAGATATATATCACTAGAAAGCTCTCAACAAGTCGGTCATATTGGTGGTATTATTTTTTAATTTGAAGGAAGTTTAATTTGAGGAATTTTGTAACCCACTTCCATGATGAGACCTTAAATATTTGGTTTTCTTAGTGCAAGACTTTCCACTAGTCAAGAATGACCTAAGGGAGTGGGAGGGTGTTTTATAGGATCTAATACTATTGGTAATGAAAACTCAATGTTCAAAGCTCTAAAGACTTTAAACCACGGAGTTTTTCATCTACAATGCCAATGAATTCATGTGATCAAGAATCTTTTCATATGCTGGAATAATAACTAGTCCATTCTTACAATTAATTAATAATGACACCCTTTTCATATATGATCTTTCCTTTCCTCTCTTGAAGAGAAAGAAGAATCAAAATTAGAATGAAGGAATGAACTTCCAACTAATCAAGAAGGTAATATTAATATTCATGCTCTAAGATCACCATGTGGGTTCCTTAAGAAGCTCACATACCCTCCTTTTCCACCCAAAATTAAAATTGGTACAATAAAACACTAAAAAAAAGGGTTTAGCATCTTTAGCAACCACCCACCACCCTCCCCCCTCTCATGGAAACATGCCCCTCTATAACGTTATCATTTTCCATTTGTAGTTGATGATGTATTTAAATAAGAATATTTGTGAATTATTACATTGTTAGCTCTCTAAACTTTCATCATGTACAAACATACATTATGGGAGAAGAGATCACAATATATTGAGATAATAATACATTTTAAAAAATAGTTCAAATAGATTGGATACCAATTATGTGCTTTATATTAGAATTTACTATGTGAATATATGTAGCTTGAGTGACCTATTGGTCAATAGCATGTGTTTCCCGTTAATAGGCCATAAGTTCAAATCTAGAGGTGCGCAAAGTATGTATGCCTTGTTATAAGTGTATGTGCAATTTGAAAAATTAAACATCATATTTATCCAACATTTATAACATTGCAATTATTAATCTAATTTGTACTAATAACTATATAAACACTTTATATTTCTCAAAAATTTATAATATTGAAATTATTGATCTAATTTGTACTAATAACTATGTAAATATATTTGATATTAGAAACTTTAATATTTGTAAAAAAAACTATAAATGTGTGTCTGTGTGTTTTTGATAGTTGGTATTGTCTAGATGGCTCGTGGCATCTAGTGTGTTAGCATTGATGTCAACCAAGCTAGCATTGATGTAACCTAGGCTCGATCTGATGACAATTGGATTAGGTCTTTTGTGTATGATATATTGAGCTCATGGGCAATCCTAGGCTTTGAAGGCATTTCTTCCTTAGGATATAAGCTCAAATGCTCTTGGAAGTGGTGTATTTGGATAACGCTTGAAAATACCTTTCCAACGATATTTGGAAGTTTGAAAATGGCCTTCTGGGTTGTAAGTTATGTCCAGTCAAAGGAAGGTGCCCCTCAAAGTCAAAATTTGTTGAGCTAAGTTGATGGACAACCCTTTAGAGCAATTTAGTTTGGTGGTGTTTCCAAACGTGGTGGAGCTCTTAGCAGAGAGGCTAAGTGAAGGACAGGGAAAACATGGCTAGGTAGCATAATGGAGATAACACATTTTATTGACCTATGGTGGATACCTTTTAACATGCAATCCCAACGGGATCCTTCCCCAGAAGAACCAAATGAATGTGTAAATGGATTTCTCGACATAACGTAAGCATGTAAAACAAAATAATTTTTATTGGCCAATGGGAGGTCCCAATTCACAGCTCATCTTGGTGGGTTTACCCTTGATTATTCAAAGAGAAAAGAAGAGTGGAGGCCTAGAATGAGGTATGGTTGGGCAGAAGTGGCAGAGTAGTAGAATAGGCCCAATAAAAAGGAAGTCAGACTAGCATGGTAGAGAATTGCAACAATTAAATGGGTTAGGACCCTTATAGTTGTAATAAAGGAAATCAGTACAAGACCAAGGCCTAGGAACCCTTTCTCTCATGAAACGTGGCAAGACAAGGAGGAAACGTGGTAAGAAAATTCGACATTTTCAAGTGGTCAAAGAGACCAAATCTAGGTGACATGTGTCACTTCTCTAGAGGCATCACGTGGTGATAATGATGTAAGAATGTTGTCATCCTTGAGGTTTTATCCCAAAAGGTTTAAAAAAGGGTGCAAGGGAGAAGGTTGTGGGTCGACTGAGTGTCAAGACATAAATGTGATGTAGAGGTTGTTGCATCAGAGAATAGGGCCAATGAAAAATGCGTTGAGTAGAACCACAAAACACATAAGCCCAAAAGGCTTACCCAAGAGGAAATAAAAGGTGCAATGGAGGAAGGGCCATGCTAACGAAGCAACGGGGCGCGAAGGCATTATGTTGGTTTTGACAAGTCATCTCGGTGGAATAATAATTGGTTGATGCATCTAATGAGCGGACCAACACAACACGTAAGCTTAGAAGGCTTCCCCTAGAGAAAAAATAAAAACTGCACCGAGAGAATAAGGTTGGGGTAATGGAGCATGGAGATGGAGTTTTGGGCCAACATTTGACAGTTCTATGAAATGACAAAAGGCACCCAGGTCTTAGTTTCGCAACGGTTTCACGTGTTTTATGACTAAGGGTCTGTCACAAAAAATATAATGAAAAAGAGTTATGAGTGTAAGAACTTTGGTCTATATGAAAAGCACTGTGGGCGTATGTTTTGAAGGCATAGTTGAGTTGGTAGCTTTGGAAAAGATTCTCCATATTTGGAAGATGTTTGATATGTGGCATTGTAACACACTTACAGATAAAGGAGAAAGGATGAGTCAGTAGAATTGGTGATGAACCTTCTATATTTGGAAGTTATACCAAAATTGGCTATTCACCATAGTTACGTCAGGCATGCATTTGAAGAATAAATGGGTTGGCAACTATTGTGCATGCCTTTGAATGCACAAGTTGGTTTATTGGAGTCAATGGTGACTACATAGGTCGGTGGATTAGGGAAACAAGGATCATGAATTGAGCTAAATTAATGGTGCCTACATTTATCATATTGTGCCATAGCGGAGTGTCCCTCACGCCTCAAAGAATTTAATGGAAAATATTGTTTGAGTGCATAAATTGAGTGAGATTTAATTCTCAGTGTGGGCAACACTCAGGCTGTGATTATATGATTAATATTATTGTAGTGAGCAATAAATTTGATGTAATAGCAGCATGGAGAGCCTTGTTGGAGTACTCATATGTACTGATAATTCATTTTCAGCATGGAAAAGAGTCATGTACCCATATTTTGATTTAATGAAGGTGTAATGGCTGAGTAACATTACAATACAATAAGACAACAAGTCATGATGTAGGAAAGATATTAAACACCTTAATGCAAAACACGTAGCCATGCAGAAATACACTCTTGGGCAGTGTGTGATTGACGGAATGGTTAACATCGTTCCTTGTGTTGCAGAGGAACAAAACCCAGGATGGCAATTATGTAAGATCCAAAATGTTGCATCGTGAAGACAAAGGAAGAGAGCTTTATGTGCGTAAGAGAGCTACTGAGAAATGCCTAGAGTGTTTGAGAAAGTGGAAAGGTCGAGATCTGTTGATATGTTGATTGTATGAGAGCCAAGTTATAATATGTTCTACTGCATGGTGTGAAGAGTGAGAAGAAGACAAAATGTTGTTTGGGCTATGCATGAATGAAGGTGACCAATGAGAACAATGAGAAAAGTATTGAGCATATGCTGCTAAGCAAAACAAAGGGTTGAGAGTTGGAAAATGCAAAGATGAAAACAGGTAGAGTGGTTTCCATTTATAGAGAGTAGTGATTTCCTTTTGAGTGTGGATTGGAGACTAGGAGAAGGGAGTTGGTGCTTCCATTTGTCTGAAAATTTAAAGAGAGCTTGGGGGTTGGTGCCTCCTATAAGTGAGTGCTTGCATAAATCCAAGAAGTTGCAAGTTGGTGATTGCAACAAATCCATGAAGTTGGTGTTTTAGTTCATGCTTCTGGTAAGCTAATCATGTGTCTACAAAAGAAAGAGAGTTGGTGCTTCCTGCTAGTGGATGCTAGCAAACAATCTAAGGGAGTTGGTGCTTCATGTGTGTGGATGCTCACAAAATATTGATTTAATAGAGTAGGAGCTCATATTTAGATCAAATAAAAAACAAGCTTTGGTGGTTTTTCTCTTGAAAGGATTTCCACGTTAAACCTCGATGCCTTATGGGTATATTGCCCTTGGTGCATGTGTTTATGTGTTGATTTATTTATTTGTTGCAAATGTTATGATAGTGATTGCTTGCATGATAGTTTCCAAGTTTAGATGTTTAATATAAATTGGCACAAAAGTTTAAATTAACCTTAATACTGTTTACCCCTAAATATTAAACATTGTTTAAAAAAATACATTAATAATATAGGCATAAAATGAGGACATTTTTATTGAACCATATGTTCATTTAAGAAGAGTCACTAGATAGGACTTCACATTAAAAGTAAATATCTAAATATTAATGAATTGCAACAAGTCAAAACCTTCCTATAATTTATGGTGAAGGTACTAGAATTGCGTTGTATTTAAGCTCGTTCGTTCGATCGCAAGATATAGGTTCTCGATAGAATGGACTTTTGGTGTCATGTCAATTTCTTGAATCATCCAAATTGCACCCCGAAGCTTCTTGAATGACAAGGCACTTCATAAAGATAACTTTCGGGACGGGTAAATTGCACCCCGAAGCTTCTTGAATGACAAGGCACTTCATAAAGATAACTTTCGGGACGGGTAGCATGAAAATTCCCGAGCACTTGGATGTTGGGATCAAATATGACGGCTTCATTTTTAATCGAGAGGTTTCTGTGGCTTTCTACTTTGTCACAGGAAGGTATAAATTATTTTTTATTATAATTAAAATAAAAAATCAAAGAATTATTTATATATATATATATATAGATATTGGCTGGTTGGTGGGTTGGTTTTTTTTCGGAACTTAAATTAAATAGGTTAAAATTTAATGTTTAATTAGAAGAAAACGAGTAAAATTTTGGGTTATTTAGATAGTTTGGTTTTTCTTGAATAACAATGATTACTAATAATAACCACGATTGGAGATGAACTGTCTGCACTACTATTTTGACAATTGAATGTGGACATTATATATCAGCTATTTATCCTTTGTTATTGACACCAAATAAGATAGTTTGTTCGAAAAAAATAAATTTACATTAAACACCAAATTTTAATAATAAATAATATGAATAAGATATTTTGTTTTAGTAAAATAAATTTACATTTAAAAAAATTATTGATTAGGATAATCAATTATTACACACCTACACCCCATCACTTCGTGGGCGTTATTTTTGTTTATTTAAATTAAAGTATTATTTGATACTTTTATTGTGTTTGGTAAGTACACTTGCTTTTTATTTCATTTAATAACATATAATATCATATTCATATTTATATTAAAATGTTGAATTGTTGTTTTGGAGCAAATAAATTCATATTTATATTAAAATGGTAAATTGTTGTTTTGGAGCAAATAAATCAAATCAGTGATCAAAATAATGTGAAATTTTTGAAAATTAAAATATTCTAGATTCAAATTCCTTAACCTTAATTATATTTGAAATAAAATAATTTCAGAATTTAAGAAAGTTAGTTTTGATAATAAACATTAACTTGAAACATAATTTTGATGTAATTATAAAATCTTGTTAGGGCTATGCAATAAGGTAGGTAGTTATTTAAAGTCATATACTTTAACAATGATTATGTTTGAAGAGTTATGATTTAAGAGTTAATTTTTTCATGGCCTACATTAATTTGAAACATAATTTTGATGTAATTATAAAATCTTGTTAGGGCTATGCAATAAGGTAGGTAGTTATTTAAAGTTATATACTTTAACAATGATTATGTTTGAAGAATTATGATTTAAGAGTTAAATTTTTCATGGCCTTTGGATTTGATAGTAAACCTCAGCTTGAAAAACCATTTTGATATAATTATGGAATCTTATTGGGCCACATATACGTATATATGTTAATCAAATTCTTAGTGATGGTTGTAAGAAAATAGTTTGAAAATTTACATCATAATTTATATTTGAAATTTTAAGATATTTTTCATTTCATTTTAATAAAACAATTTATTAATTTATTTTCACTCCTTAATGTAAAAGGTTAAAATTAATTTAACACTTCAAATTGAAATATAGATTTTTTTTTTTTAACTTTGATTAATTGTTGAAAGTATTGAAAGTGGTGAATTCTTTGCTAATTAATTGAAAGTATTGATATTCATAAATTTATTGTTAAGTATTGGCTTCGTTGTTGTTGGTATTAGATTAGAGATTCTAGTGACACTTAATCAGTTTTGAACCTAGGCTTCACCAAATAATTCCAATGGGTTAAGAATAATTCCAATGGGTTAATGATTCTTCAAGAATTTAAAAAAACAAGAAAAAAAATATTGGAAATGGACAAAAAAAAAAAAAATGTGTGTAAGAAGAAGGCATATTATTCACTATATTTTAATTATTATTGTACATGTATTTTGAATTAGTTCAAAGGAAAAACATATATTATTATTATTTTTTTAAATTATTTTTACATGTTTATATTTCTAGATTTTTTTAAAGGAGGACTTAGGTTAAAGTGTAATATAGGTAGTTTGTTTTTATGTATGGCATTATGTTAAATTCAATTACAAATTAAATGACCTCACTAGATGTAGCCTCAACAATGATTATAAGGGACACTGTCTCTCTTCTGGATATTATATAAATGATATCGTCTTTGTTGTCTTTCCTATGGTTCTAAAGTAAGATTTGACATTACTTCTAGTTTTCTAATGGTTCATGTTCCTTGGAAGTAAGAAAATAGTTTAATTATTCTTATGGAACTATTTATAATAAAACCACATTTTAGTTCTAAAGTAAGGTTTAACAATATAGGTTAATGAACCAAGACTGAAAATGCATCTAGCAAGAGCGAAAGTGTGTCCCCTTAGAAACCACCAACAAGTTATTTCAAGTGACATGGATTTCCTTGAATAATGGTGATGAGTTGACCCACATCATAAATAGTAACAAGTGGTGTCTATCCTTACTATTGGTTGACCACTAAGTTGTGACAACTTTTTCCACCTTTAAAAGAAGAGAATATGGAGGGTAGAAAAATACATGAATTCATTTAGAAATAAAGCATAATATAATTCAAAATATAAAATGTTGTAATTACTTTAGAGATTGTTTCAAAAGATCAAAGAAGCAGAAAATGAAAAAACAATTATGTATATAAAATGTACTTCCACTAGGTAATGTAGGTTGAGGAACCAACCCCATTTTCAATGAATAGAAAAGAATAAAGTACGATTTTGATTTTATGCTCCAAAGGGTTATTACAAATGAAGTCTCCTAAAGGGAAATGAATTGGCATAAAGGATTTGAAAACTGTGATTCTGATAAAGGGTTTGTGCACCATCTGAATCTTGCATATGCGAATTAGTTATTGAGTTAGTTGATTTGGAACCTTCTCCACAAGGGTGTGTTGAGTTCAGAAAAATGAAAGGGAAAATATACAAGATCAAAAATTTTGGACACTTAATTTGTTAGTGTTATGGTGTGGAACGTGAACTGTCATGGGGAGTCCAAGAGACCTTGGAAGATGAATACAAGGATCTAAACTATTTGAAGTGTATTGTATTAATGAGAAAGCATTGCATGCCTATCATTTTATTTATGGCTTATATTCCAACATAAAATTAATTTATTCTTGATCTCTTGACTCTCTTTCTTCAATTTTTTACTTTGTATCATAGGAAAATATGTGACAGCATGGTTCTTGCAAATGATTTTGTATGGTTTGATCTATACATTACCATGGATATTCCAATAGAACAATTCATAACAACAAATATTGCAATATTATGAAATCTTAAATTATTAAAATTGTTTCTTAGATTCCACATTAATTATTACTAGCTTAGTGCTTAAATTTATGAAATAATTGAAAATAATTTTATTTTTTTTAAATGAACACATTATCCACACTTTTAAACATGTGACATTATATCTTGCAAAACCTAGCCAAATAGTGAGGCCTCTAGTATGCTCTATTTTCTTTAGTTATGAAATAGAAGTATAAAGAAAAGGAAACACTCGCTATAGATTTTCTTTTGGCATTGTGACCTATATGGTTCTAATGAAATATTATTCCTCCTATGTTATACTCTCAAATTCCACTCCTAGACGTTTTTCTGAACTATGGAACAAGTACAATACTAAAAAATGAATTTTCTCTCATCTTAGTGTCCCTATATTTAATGTAGCCTGATAGTTATTTAGGGTTAAGGTTTTTGTATCCTCAACCCTAAATTTGTGGGAAGGTTTTGGACCTTCTACAATATTCTTAGAAATCCACCAGTGGCTATCCCACACATGAGTTATGGGCCTAACATTGCATGCACATGTTACCATGGTGGTAAACAATGTAGGTCAACTTGTTATGGGTGTTAACTTCTATATATAATCTTCAAATAACGTAATTTTCACATTCTCATAAAGGTCTTAGTGTGTAGAATGAGTTGAAGGGCATAGGATCCATGTTCACAAATTTTTGACCTAGGAAAGTGTCATTTGATGCCTCAAAATATCTCTAGAAGGTTCCAAACCCAAAATCTCAAATCTGGGACCTACCAAAAAAATGTGCCCTCGGTGAATACATGAATATGGGTTACACTTTTGGGCTTGTTACACTGAAATTTGTCACCATGACTATCTGCAGTTAATATGGCTCCATCAATAGTCATATTATCCTCCTTGTCAATCCTAATACCTCTGCTCTCCATGTCAAACTTCAAAAAAGAGAGAAATTCATTAAAAATCATGTTTATCTCTGGGTACGCAGGTTCTCTCTACCTTGCCTGCATGTATGCATCCCAAGCTCATTGTACCTACGTACTTGTACGCTCTGTAAGTCAAGGGATGGGTGCGTACTCCTGTAAAGGTCAAAAGGCGCGAGTTTCATCTTAAAAAAGTTACTTGTGGTCACTTCTAGAGCTTTCTAGAAGAGTGTTTGACGTGTATTGAGCGCCTCCAGATGGTTCATGCATCCCTATGATAGAGGAGCTTATCCCATCAAGAGAGGAGCTACCCCATCCAAAAGAGGGAGTATCCCATTGATGTTGGAACTGAATAACCTCCTCTAGAATACTATAAATACGGGCATTGGGCCAGAGGAGGGGAGGTTGAAAGCTGAACATTCTAAAGGGTAAATGCTGCTGGAATTAGGACTTCCATTGTTGACTTGTGAGGAGAGATCACTATCCTTACTTGTTGCCATATTGGGAGTGGGTGAGCTTGTCAAAGTAGAGGAAATCTCTTGCTGGACCCTGGGAGGAGCTTGCACAACACCAAGGCTCAGGTTGTAATGGTTCCTTGATTATTTAATACAAATAAGTCCATTCTTCTCAATGATTTGTTAATGAATTATTTCGTACATTCCTTGGTCAGTATGATAGATATATTTTGTTTTATAATGAATATTCAGATGCTATGTAATTGTTTGCCTTGTTAGTGGATGCGGTCAATAAGTGAAGGAGGAGCCATCTGGATCAGCAAGGCGGACTGCTCAAACAAGCGTGGGACCTAAGGTAGATCGAAAAACATTTGAATTCTGTAGAATGATGTGTATCTAGAGAAGGATAGCTCTTGTTTGGTTTGTTTGTCATTAGAGAGTCTTAGACTCCTAGGAAGGTTAGATTTGTCCGCAAGTATAACTCATTCCGTGTGACAGTGCAGGCTAACATAAAAAGGTGGAACAGGTCCATATGTTGTTTTTCCGTCAACTTCTGTACCGAATAGTAGTTCAGGGGTATCATCTAAAACGTTTACATCATCCCTTACTTCTGGTAATTGAAGCGATCTTTGAATTTGTTTTCTGTATACATCATGCTTAGCCAGTTCTGAGAGGGGAATGGAAATCTTGAGTTTTCCAATATCTGCTTCTAAACTGAATGGTTTTTCCAATGAGTTCTTAGCGTTGACAGTGGTGAATTTCTCTTTTTCAGGCATACTCTCTATGTTTTATTTTGGAATGTCAGTGTCACGGTGTGTGACTATTTGTGGTATCTCTGTTTTGGGAAGATGTCCGGGGATGCTATTCAGATTTTCTTTTGGGTGGGAGGGGGGTAGAGGGTGATCAATATGAGAGTGTGTCTCTGTTACATCCTCCACAGTAACTTGATGGGGGTTTGGGACTGGGCTGTCAGCTGGTTGATTGTTGGTGATCTACCCTTTAGTTTTGTTGAGCTATTTGCTATCTTTTGTTCTGCTAGATGGGGGAACATCAATAGTCCTTTCTCTTAATTTATATTGCTTGTGTACCTCATATATAGCGATATCGTATCCTTGTTTAAAGTCAAAGGACTCTCCCGACTTAGTGCGGAATTGTTTTGTATCAAGGTATGGTCGGTCTTCTTCCGTGAGGAAGATTTGCTGTTCGTTTTCTAAATCTATCAGGTTCATATGCGTCCCGTCTGTGGGCTTAGCGGATGCAGATTCTTCCGCATAGTATTCTTGAAAAGGAGGTCTAATATCGTGGTCTGGACTGGCCCTACCAACGTTTGAGTTTTGGGTTTTTATGAAGTTTGGGTTCCTTATGGCATTGGGCTGTTGACCCTCCCATGAAGTTTTCCTCTCAACATTGTCTACTCTGTCTCCCAGTCTGTGCATGCCAATGATGATAACATCTAGTTTTTGATCGAAGGCTGAGGGTTCTTCTTTGAAAGTGGTTCTTCTCTCCGTTCTAGTTCTATTTCTTTTAGCAATCAGATTTGCTTCCACACTCACTGCAGCATCTTGCATTTCCGTGAGGCTTTGAGGGACTCTTTCCCTTAATTGATACGCCATATCGACATGAAAGCCATCCGGGAATTTGTATAACGCGAGGTCAGGTGGAGGTCTTAAATTTTGTGGTATTGCATTGTAAACATTATTAAATCTAGCACAGTAATTCAGAACAGCTTCCCGAGGTCCTCTTTTGATAGTATCATACTCGGACAATATGTGCAGGGGGTCTTTCTTTTTCTCCCATCTGTTAATGAATGTCAGGTATAAGGTTTCAGGGTTTACTATAGAATTGGGTGGAAGTGCCCTAAACCAGGTTCTAACATCAGCGGTCAAACTTTAGACACAAATCTTCTTTCTTACACTCTCATCGTCAATCTCATAAATCTCGAAATAATCCTGCATTTTCTTTGTATGCTGTAGGGCGGTGCAGGAGGTTGTGCCATCAAAATAGGTGATTTTTGATTGGTAGTCCTGAGGCATAGCCCCGGGATTAGCAGGCAATTGTAGGGGTGCATATCTAGCCATGATGACGGGGATAAGCAGAAGAGCTAGAGCAACGGGGGTGACATGAACAACCGGGGTAGAAGGAGTAGTAGTGGTAGTGGGAATATGGGATAGAGGTGTAGAGGAGCTACTTGGAGAAGGGGGTGATGAACCAGGGGAACTTGGGGTTGACCAGAATAAAACTTTGACAGGGGTTGGTACACCGATTGGCTGAAATGTTTCAAGACTAGCAGCAGTTTGGTATTCTTTTTGCTTTTGTTTTCTAATGATCTTAGGAATTAAATTCGGATTTTCAACAACAGCTGGGTTGTTTGGATCAGGATTTGATCGTGTATTACGTGTTTGCTTCTTAGGAGCCAGCTTCTAATCTATTTTTTGGGAATTTTTCTAAAAACGCAACAACACAAGTCGACCGAGACCTTCACAGGTCGGTTTCTTCCTCTGTAGGGCTGCAAACTGGTTTAATGAATTTATCTGAGGAGTTCCCCAGTGGAGTCGCCATTATGTTATCACTCAAGTTGTCCCTATGCTCCTTTTTAGGGATACGGCCGAAGTAACCACAAACCAATCTTTGGATTGCAGGTTCTAGCCCACCTGCAATCAGAGAGGGCTCTCTCTTAATGATTCAATTTTGCTGATGATTTTAGGCTAGCTTTTGGCTCAGGGGTTTTTTGTTTGTGTTTGGATGGAAGGGAGAAATCTCAAGCAGAGAGGCAAAGTAAGGTGTGATAAGTTTCAAACCGTTGGGCATGGAGTCATGGATTTATGCTTGCTGTTGCGTTTTCTTGGTCACAATAGGATTAAGGAGCAAGATAGCCACACATGATACAATTATCAATCTACTTAAAGGATGGAATGAAGATCAGAGATGAAAGGCAAAGGAGAATCATTTCATCATACTGAAAAAGAGGAGAAATGGATGAATGGTTATCTAGGAGCAGCTAAGAATTCCTAAACTCTCATTCATATGTGAAAGAAACAGCGTAAACAAGATCATTTAAGTATACATGTTCATAACTATTTTTGATGAAAACATGAAAAAATGCAGAAATTGAGCTTAAGGTGTAGTTAAACAAATCCTAAGCTATTCTTCTTTTCTGCAATTTAGATGGCGGAACGGTGGTAAAACAAACATGGAAATTAACAGAGTCGAGAAACACTTATTGAATCATGTAGAAGCACAGGAATTCCGTAATCACTCCTTGGCCCATTAAACACATCAAGCAGTTTCGAAATCCATGCTTTCAGCAGTCTTTGATTATAGAAAGTATGACAGTTACAGTGCGGGTCTCTGCTTGAAGAAAATGTCGAGAAAAAGATTAAGCAATTTCCTCGACTCACCCACCAACCAACCCCTTACTCCATCTTTCAGGGTAGTATATATAAGCAAAATATCAGAAATTCATTTATTACAATTGACCTAAACAGGTCTACTGGAAAAGCTTTTCTAAAACCTAAGTGTTGCTGGAATTAAATGCAGGTAAGTCCTTTGTGCTGCGCTAGAGGCAACTGAATCAAAAAGAGTGCAATGTGGCCCTTGGAGGCTCGATGCGGTACTGCTGGAGTAACTGTGTTTCGGGATCTGTAGTTCTGTTCTGCTGCGAGTTAAATGTGCAATAATTATGATTTGAGGGTTTTTGAGTGGCTTCGCCCTCTTTCTTTGACTTTGCTGGAAGGTATTAAATGTTCTTCTGCTTTGGGCCGCTGCTTAAGATTTTCGCTGATACTCTTTGTCGCTACATTGATGGCATCCACCGCCTGCTGATACTCTTTGACGTGCTTGTTCGCTGATGATTTGATCTGATACACTTTAATCTCTGTCATTGGTCCTTTACTGTCTTTAAACCGGATTAATCTGGCAAAATCGGGCGATTTCACGCTTTTTCGGCGCAAAACGGGCCAAGGAATCAAAATATTCCCCAAAGATTCCCCAAAACGGCCTATTTCCTGTAGCGATGCGCGATTTCTTCGCGCATCGAAAACTGCCTCTGTTTCTTGTTCCAGAGCTCCGAAGTGCGATTTCTTTTCCTGCACGAATTTTCGGTTTCTTGGCTGCTGATGTCAGCATGACGTCAGCAATACGGCGGATGACGTCAGCCTGCTGACGTCAGTGGTGGGTCCTGGTACAAATGTGACATGGTGGGGTGCTCATACTTGAAGGCGATGCGATGGACTTCTTCCGATGCGATCGCAATATCGCGTCGGCGAGGAACGGGAAGGTATTTTATTTGGACATGCGACGCTTGCGACTGCCGATCGCCGATATCGCGTCGGGTAACGACGGATGGGGCATCACTTATATGGTGAGAATATTGCGATGCGAGCTGGCTTTCTAGGGTCTGCGGAGTGTTAAGGAAGTCGGCAAGGGGTTTATTGCGATCGGAAGGAGTGAGTAAGTGGGTCAGAAAGGCATTTGAGGCTTCGGAAGGGGTCCGATAACCTAAAAAGGGATTTTATGCTCTGGAAGGAGTCCATTGTATTTAGAAGATGGTTTGAAGGGGAAGCATGAGGGTTCTTGCTAAGTTTCAGATAAACTGAACAATTCCCGGGGGTACTTATGGTTATTTTTCAACCAGGGGGAGGGATATTTACATAGGGGATGATTTACATAGTTTTAGTAGGGGGATAGGAAAATATAGGGAGTTAAATAATAATGTCAGTAGTTAATATGGAGATGGTAAGAAAGCGCTAAGTTCGGGAGATCTTAGGCTGTTACGAGGGGATAGAAGCTTATAGAGAGAGTATGGAATATCTTTGAGCAAAGCAGATCTTCACCCAAGCTAATGATATGAAAATGATGGAACTTAAGAGGTATCAAGCAGATCTTGACCTCTTTTTGGGGAAATTAGTTAATGATTGGGGAGATGGAGAAAGGAAGTTAGTTATGCCTGTTTTTGAGCTTCTTGTATAGAACTGCCTGATGATTGTGTCCTAAGTAAAGATGACACCTGGAAACCTGGAACTGATCAGCAATCAAGATTCAGCAACCTCAAAACTACCTACCCAACCTACTTACCTAACATTTTTTCTTCTTTTGGTTTGGGTGCACTTAGACTTGCAAACCCATCATTTCAATTTTTCTTTTTCATGCTTTCCTATCTACAGACTACCCTTATTCATCCGAGGGACCAGATTAAGCTATTGGGCTCCTTTGATTCTCTACCTATCTAATAATCTGCCAAGATTAAGCTGTTTGGACAGATTTTCATTCTCTATATTCTAAAACAGGAAATTTAAACCTAGGGAGATCAATATTAAGTTGTTTGGACCTCCCTTTAACTGAAAATTGTGCAACACCGGAGTAACTTCTCAAAATTTGGAAGGCAGTTAAATGAACTCTGAGTAGCCTTCTTCGCTTGGAGACTGTTAAGCAAATATGGAGCATTGCAGCATGCAAAGTATGACATATTTGGCCTATAAAAATGTCAATCATGAAATATGAGTAACCTGCTGCAGCAGGAGGCTAACAATATAGATGCATATCATAAGGATTGTCGAGAGGGACAATAATTCATAGTTGTCATAAGAATAGAAGAAAGAGAAGGAGGACCTTCCTAAAGCATGAAAGGAAGACAAAATTTGATGTTGGAGGCATCAGAAGAGGCCAGGTAACCTTTTATTTTTAATATTGGTGAATTTTATGTGAATGCATGCTTTGCATGTGAGGAGAATGGACAACTGGTCCAAAAGGAGAACGGGAGCACTAAATTGATCCAAGAAATCCAAATTGAGGCAGTAGATGCTAGACAATCCTCAAGGAAGGATGAGTTTCTCAAAGGATAAAACAAGGCATAATGAAGCCAAGATAACCCTGCAAGCAATTGTAAGAAGTGACCATGGATCCTAGCAGCCATGTGAAAGATGGATAAAAAAAACCAAGTTTATGTTAAGACAAGGAAGGAGGCAAAATTATGTAGAAATTTTGAATAATAAACACATATTCAATGGAGATTATCCTGATCATGTACTATTGCGGAATACATACACAATACATAAGCTCCTCTACGTTGATCATCAATATAGCAGCATCAATAACAATAACACATCAAGAGCATGCACACATTAACACAATATGTAACCCGGGGAAAGCTTACAGCTAAAAAATCCACATTATCTGTATATTAATGATTGAGAACATGTAACATTACAATAGTCAATACTTCTCACAAGTGTCCAACACTATCTCCACCTGTTACACACGATACAACTCAGATCTGATCTCCAAATCTATTCCACTACTTGCCTGCCTCCACTGCTCAATACCTGCTTAAGAATGGATGAGAATGGTTGAACCAAACTCGTATTTACCTCAAAAGAATCACTCACATTGGGAATCACGTGAGCAGAGGCTATAATCACTTGGTATTGGCCAATTCTCATTGGTATAACTCAATCCCATTGATTGTGCAAATCCTCATGCACAACTATAGTCACAACTGATAGCAATCTGATCCTCTAACCCCTGTCCCTGCTGAACTGAACATGCACTGACATGCAACTGAGTTAACTGATGTATTCTTTAGTTGCATTATGAGTTAATAATTAGTTTAACAACTCATCATTAGTCTATTTGCAGTAAGACTAATTACAACTAGTTTAACCAAGTCAAACTGAACACAACTCCATCAACTCCACAATCAACTCCACCAAACTCAACTGATTGAGTTCTAACTGAAGTCATGCATGCAACAACTCAACTGACCCACAAAGAAACGTATTTCCTTTTGACAGCTGCATGTGCCACATCTGTAGCTCAAACTGAAGTGATCCAAGAGAATAAGATAAAGTTTATAGTCTAAATATTATTATAAGCTAATAATATTTGACTGCTCTATAATTAGACTTGACAGTGTCACCACTGTTGTCTAAAAATAGAAGTCCATCTACTTTTGCCAACTTGACCAATCATCCATAAACAGCATCCTGCAACTCATAGACATGATCCATATGTCTAAAAATAGACATAGTCTAAAAATAGACTTTGAGCCATAATTTCCCTGCGGGCCCACTTAGTGAAGGCGACTCTTTTCACTAAGCTCCATCATCTTGTTGCAATCTCAACACTCCCTCTCGACAAGATATGGATTATCAGCAACCCCTATCCTGCCTCGGTGGTATTTGAATTTGCTCCTGGTGAGAGCCTTCGTTAGAATATCAGCATCCTGATCCTCCGTTGGAATGTATGAAAGTAACATGATCCTTCGTTGACACAATCTCTGATATGATGGTACCTGATGTCAATGTGTTTAGATCTATCATGAAATACAGGATTAGCCGATAGTTTAATGCAACTTTGGTTATCAGAGTAAATCACAGTAGGATCCAAATGAGAACTGAACAAACCAACTAGAATCTTCCTCATCCATATAGCCTCACATGTAGCCAAACTTGTTGCCATATACTCGGCCTCTACTAAACTGAGTGCCACGGATCTCTGCTTCCTACTGTACCAAGAAACTGTTGTCGATCCAATACTGAAGACCCCTCCTGATGTGCTCTTTTTTTCCGTTGGGCTCCCTGCCCAATCTGCATCCGTGAAGCCACATAGCTTCACCTCATCCTCCTATTTGTACCGTAATCCATATCCCGATGTGCCTCTCAAATAATGCAATACATGCTTGCCCGCCTTCCCGAAGAGCTTGGTAGGCTTAACCATAGCTTGTGAAAGCTGGTTAACTGCATAGCATATATCGGGTTGTGTATTGACCAAATACATCAGCGACCCCACCAATTGTCGATAAACAGTGGCATCCACTTCTTCTCCCGAAGTGGCATCCTCCTTCCTCCAACCTCCAGGAAGAGGAGTATCAACAGGCTTGCAGCCATGCATGTTGAACTTCTTCAGTATCTCCCAAACATACTTGCCCTGAGAAACAAACAGTCCACCATTGTGCTGCCATATTTCCAATCCTAGGAAATAGTGAAGGAGGCCCAAGTCCTTCATCTCAAACTCTGTAGCAAGATCCTTCTTGCATGACAGTATCAACAGCTCATCACCCGTTAGAATCAAATCATCAACATACAGTACAATGATAAGCAACTTACCCCCCACCACAATCTGGTATAGGTTAGGATCCGCCTCGCTCTTGGAGAATCCAAGTCTGGTGAAATAGCTATCTATCCATGTGTACCAAGCACATGGTGCTTGCTTCAACCCATACAGCGCTCTCTTGAGCCTGCACACATGCGACTCGCTGTTGAAGACCTCAAAGCCTTCGGGCTGCTCAATGTACACCTCCTCCTCAATGACTGCGTTGAGGAACGCAGTGTTCACATCCATCTGATGAATGTGCCATCCCATATGCACTGAGAGAGCAAGAATCGTCCGTATGGAAGAATACCTTGCGACAGGTGCAAAGGTCTCCTTATAATCGATCCCCTCTATCTGTGAAAAGCCTTGGGCAATGAATCTTGCCTTGTACTTCTCCACACTCCCGTCAACTGCATGCTTAACTTTGTAGATCCATCTTGAACCCACCACTGATTTCCCTTCCGGTCTAGGAACAATCTCCCATGTACTATTTCTGACAATAGAATCATACTCTTCCACCATGGCGTCTACCCATGCGGGATCCTCCACAGCTTCCTCGAAAGAGGATGGCTCAGTAACAACACACTTGCTCATAAGAGCCATGTATCCAGTGTACTGATCAAGTGACTGTCTCTATCTACGTTGGGCTGTAGGTGGTCCTACAAATTTCTCTGCATCTTGAGCCAGTCGCTCAACGTCTGTCAAGCGCTTTTTCCCTCTGATGGTTGGCGCTACTTGAGTGGTCTCTTCCACTCCATGAACTTTGTCCTGTGGCTGATCCACGTCCTGAAGCTCATCCTTAGGAACTAATAGCTCCTCATCTGCATGCAAGTGTAGCTCCCTCTCAAGCGAACACTTCATGGCTTTCTCCTCCTGAAATCTTATATCCCGTCGCACAACAGTTTTACCACTGTCTAGAAAATACACACGATAGTTGTGGGGAGTATCAGTGTACCCCACAAATATCCAAACCTCTGCAGTCGGCTCCAACTTCTTCCTAGCATCCTTTGTCACATGCATGTAAACGTTAGCACCAAAAATCCTCAAATGAGAAAGATCAAGCTTCTTACCAGAACCTCGGGTGTACTCATGCCAAGTATCTTATGAGGACAACGATTTTGCACATAAACTGTTGTATTTCATGCTTCCGCCCACAAGTGAAGGGGTAGGCCCTGATCACGCAACATCGCCCGTGCAGCACCCACGATCGTTCTGTTCATCCGCTCAGCTACCCCATTATGCTGTGGGTTATGGGGAGCTATGAGCTCTCTTCGAATCCCTTCTGCCTTGAAGAAATCCTTGAACTCGTCTGAGATGTATTCACCACCATTATCGCTCCTAAGATCCTTCACCTTCTTCCCCAACTCCTTCTCGACCAGTGCTTTGAATTCACAGAACTTTTAATATCTCTCGCTCTTCTTCTGCATGAAGAAGATCCAACACTTACGAGAGAAATCATCAACAAAAATCACATAATACCTGTGTTTTGCTGTCGAAGCAACTGAGAAAGGTCCACACACATCTGTGTGAATTCTCTCAAGGATCGTCGTGGAATGACTATCCTTCTCATGAAAGGTGGCTTTCACAAACTTCCCCAAAGTACACCCCTTGCACTGATCTGACTGCGCAAGTGTACATTTAGGAAGCCCTGGAGTGATCTACTGCAGTATCTTCAAGGCTCCATGGTGAAGGTGACCCAATCTCCTGTGCCACAACTTGCCATCATCTCGGCTCACCAATCCTTCTCCCTTGCCTGCCATTGCTGCGCATCCATCTACATGCAACTGATCCTTACTCGAACCCCTATCTTTCAGGTCTCACCAGTTGTCTTGCTGCGCAGGAAAGCTTTTCCCTTGTTGAAAACAACATCATACCCTTGTCTTCTAACATCGCCACAGAGATAATATTCTTCTTCAATCCTGGAACATGCATGACTTCCTTCAATACGAAGGTTTTACCAGACTCCCTCTCAAAGGAAATGGTACCAATACCGGTCACACTGTATCTACCATCATCGCCCATCTCAATGTGCACTCCAAGATCTTTCTCCTCCAGATCAGAAAAGAAATCTCTATCTCCTGTCATGTGAAAATACGCACCACTATCGAACCACACCGATCCCATCACACTTGAAACCAAGCATGCGATCAATGAAAAATCAAGCTCAAACTGTGAGGCTATAGCCTCTCCTACTGCAGATCTAGCAGCTTGCTTGTTCTTCTTCTTTTGCGGACAAGTAGTGGCATAATGTCCATGCTGGTGACAGTGAAAACAATTCACCTTGGACATGTCCTGCTTCTTGCCTTTCGCACCAGACTGAGAAGCTTTCTTGCTCTTCCCTTTCTTTTCTTTAGCAGCCAAAGTGAAATTTTCTTCATCAACTCCCTTTGATGAAGATCCGTCCCTGGTACTCCACCTGATCTCCTCCTGCACAAGATCTGACCACAGTCTTTCCCATCTTGGCAATTTCTCCCGACCATTGACATAATATTGATAGGAATGCCAACTCTTCGGAAGACCAAGGAGAGCCAAGCTCACCAAATCCTCATCATCAACAGTAACCCCCACACTTCCCAGCTCATCTCGACACTGAGTGAACTTCGTGAGATACTTGGGAATACTGTCACCCTTCTCGCATTTGATGTTTCTGAGTTTATCTTTGAGCGCCATCTTCCTCTGATCGCTCTTGCTTTGGAATAATTCTGTTAATGATTTCCACATCAAATATGGAGTAGCCTTTCCATGGAGGCTGGACACAATGTGATCCTTCACGCCTTCCAACAGAATCCTTCGACATTTTGCGATCTTCTTTTGCCAAGCATCAGCTTGAGTAGCATCAGTAGGCTTTGGGATATCCGTATCTATGAACTCCTTCAGCCCGTTATCATCCAATACTGCCTCCATCCTGTCCTTCCATGCAATATAGTTTGAGCTGCCCTCAAGATCATACTCCAATCGCAATCCGTTGAAAGACATTGCTGCGTTGTCACCAAGAAAACACTGCTGCAAATTCGAATTCCCCCAGCAACCAACTCAACTGCCTCGGATCTAAGATTCGTGAGAACACAATATTTCTCGTACAGAGATTGACTGTATGGGCTTTTACCGGATATTTCACCTTCCAAAGGAAGGATGAATCCAGAGGCTACCTGGCCCGATTACAGGCTCTGCCTAGAGAAATAGAATGAAAACACTTCCTGAATAGTAGATCTGATGATCAACAGCTCCGATACCATGTAGAAATTTTGAATAATTTAACACATATTCAACAGAGATTATCCTGATCATGTACTATTGCGGAAAACATACACAATACATAGGCTCCTCTACGTTGATCATCAATATAGCAGCATCAATAACAATAAAACATCAAGAGCATTCACACATTAACATAGTATGTATCCCGGGGAAAGCATCTCGCTAAAAACCCCAACTATCTGTTTATTAATGATTGAGTCATGTAACATTACACAGCATAATACTTCTCACAAGTATCTCCACCTCTGTTACACACAATACAGCTCAGATCTGAATCAATCACTGGCTCAAATCTCCTTCGCTGCTTGCCTGCCTCCGCTGCTCAATAACTGCTCAAGAATTGATGATAATTCCAAGGCAACCACGTCTTTACTTGGCTAAATCACGTGAGAACAAGCTACAATGTGGGAAAATATGTGAACAAAATCATTGGCATACTCAATCCCTTGATTGTGCAAGATCTGATGCACAACTATAGTCACAACTGATAGCAATCTGATTCTCTAACACCTGCCCCTGCTGAACTGAAATGCATGCAACTGAGTTAACTGATGTATTCATTAGTTGTATTATGAGTTAATAACTTGTGAATTAATTAATAACTAATTCACCCAACTCATCTCTAGTCTATTTGCCAGTTAGACTAAATACAACCAGTTTAACAAAGCTAAACTGAACACAACTCCATCAACTGCACCTCCAGTCCACTAAACTCAACTCACTTGAGTTCTAACTGAAGTCATGCATGCAAATATTCAACTAACCCATAAGAACCACGTATTTCCTTCATGCAATTGCATGTGCCACATCCGTAGCTCGAACTGAAGTGCTCCAAGAGAATAAGATTAAGTTTATAGTCCAAATATTATTGTGAGATAATAATATTTGACTTTTCTATTTTTGACAGCCAGTCTAAAAATAGACTTGATCACTCACACTGTGATCACTCACACTTTCATCAAAAATAGAAGTCCATCTATTTTTTCAACTTGATCAATCATCCATAAACAGCAACCTGCAATCCATAGACATGATCCATATGTCTAAAAATAGACATAGTCTAAAAATAGACTTGCGCCAAAAATAGCCTGCGGGCCCACTTAGTGAAGGCGACTCTTTTCACTAAGCTCCATCGTCTTGTTGCAATCTCAACATGTTTTGTAGAAGTAGAACAAGTATTATGCTTTAGGACATTGCATATATCGGTTTGTTCTACAGGTGAAATTTCTACAATTTAATATGAATGAATGGATAAATGTATCTCATTCATGTCAAGTTAAGCATGATATGAGAGACATATGTAGGAAAATGTCAAGGAAAATTCTAAGTGTCATCACTGGGACCATTTTTTGTGATCATGTGGATCATCAAAGAAAACAAGTCCTCTATTTACCCCTAGATGTGAGGGGGTAACAAGGTATACATAAGGGTATAACCCAACAATTTATAACCACAACACCAAATTTTAACTTGGATAATGTCTTAACATGGTTGACAAAATATGTCATGTTTTAGACATTTTTTAAATATGATAATGTGGTGTAACAAACAAAGGAGGGGGCATTTCCCTTTCTTATCCAAGTTTAAATATCGCTAAGGTTTGTTTAAAGATGAAAGTGGAGGGGAGTTTCTTTAAGCCCATTTAGGAACACATGTGAGGTGTATTAATGATACAACCCAATGATTTATATTAGTGGGATCCAAACCTGACTTGGATAGTTGTTAAAGTGTGCAACTAAGGCCAAGTTACACTTTGGGAAACTCAATTGAAGAATATGATTATTGGATTAAATTTATCTTTCTTAGAGGTTCAAAATTGATATAAGGATCACTAAATTTGGACAAGGAGAAATACTATTTTGAATGTCAGCCCACACATGTGCAATCTGTCAAGGACAGCCTCAAGTCAAGTTGGAAAAATTGAAACCCTCTCGATCACATATAAATTAAAGAGACCTCATACCATGTTTGGCACATCCATCAAACGCATTCCTTCTCTCTCCTACATACATTGGTTCGTAATGATTGCAAGGCAGTATATTTACTCCACACGTGCGAAGGTTTCACTGAGTACTTATGTTCTCTGTGACCAAGTTGTAGCCAACTTTAACTAACATTGAGTGGGCCTTGTTTGACCTCATTTGACTGCAGTTTTGGTGAGCTTGTCTCTATTTCAGTTAGACGCATTTATTGGCACAAGTTTCAAGGATTTTTTCGTAGGTTGACCTTTGTTGACCACAATCTTGTTTGACTATATGGATGACTTTAGTTTGACTAATTTTGACTTATGCTTTGCTAAATACTTTGGGATGAATTTGACCAACAAGGAAGACCAAATCCTACCAAGCTTGGCCAATATCAAGGAGGAACCCTTTTCTTTCATGTTGACCACTACTGATTTTCTGGTTAAGGAAGATTAACTGTTGTTGACTGAGAGCAGCATTACATATTTTGATTGGGAGATTTATTTTTCTAAGAGCAATGGAATTTGATCATCTATTTGGAACGTCAACTTTTACTTTCTTTGTATCATTGTACTCTATTGGATATTCTCTCTCTATTAAAAATTTGATATTTATAATAAGAAGAATGTATCAAAGATTTTGTATAAATTATGGTGTAGAATTGCAACTGCTCATGAAATTTTAATCTAAATCATAAAACATGATCCTACTCTACTGCTCTACAAAATTCTATTCACAATTTAGAACCTCAATCATAAACATGCAATGAGATATAACACACATGTAAAAAATATTTTTTGAAGGGGAAAGCAATATACTAAAATCCCATTTTCCTGCTTGCATTAATCTGATGAATACAGATGTCGTACAATTGTTATCTCATCTGAGCTAACCCTGTAAGTGAATAAATTATCTCTCTTCTCACTTAGAAGATCTAACCCAAACTTAGTCAATTTTTGCCTCTTCTTTAGCCCCTATTTCATTGTGCAATTCATGATGAAATTAAGCCCCTATTACTTAGAAATTTCCTCCAAAATGATTGCATAATTCCCAAGTTTTATCATCTAACTACATGCAACACATGTACACTCAAGACTAGTCTACAATTTATGCTACATTGCCTTGGAATCTCCAACACAGTTTGGGAACTCAAATTCTTAGCATGCACTATTTATTTTGGTCTTATTGATCAATTAGCTAAATAATCATTGAGTTAGACTGAAGTCTCACTGCAGAACTAACCTTCCACGAGTTCTACCAATAGTTAGAACTATTTTAACTTAAAACAACTTGGAATAACTAACCTTGATTGCTACAAATTAGAAATCACACATGATTAAATGAAACCTAACTCCTATAACTCCAACTTACTAAGCTAAATAAGTGACAAGAACCATGTCACACAAGTTAATTGCATCCAAGTTGTTTGCTTATGTCGAAATTCAAATTTTATCAATTTGACCAAGACAAAATCAAATTGATACTTTCTTGCTGCATTTTTCAACTCTTCCTCTTAGCAAGAAAGAGATTATCAACCACCTCTATCCTACAACTGTGGAACTCGAACTTCCCTCTTGAAAAATCATTTGCCAAAATGTTAGCATCTTTTTCCTCTATCAAAATGTATTGTAACAACATTATCCATCTTTACACACAATCCCATAAATAGTGATACCGGATATCTATATGCCTAGATTGATCGTGAAGTTGTGTGGCTACATAGATGCAGATTGGAGCAAATGTCCATTAGACTGAAAGAGTACATCAGGTGGAATTTATAGTGTAAAGGTACACCTCCTCCTCAATAACCCCATTGATAAATGTTGTTTTTACATCCGTCTAGTGGATCTTCCACCCCATCTACGCATCCATAACAACAATAGATCTAATGGATGAACACCTTTAGCTATAATAGAAAATATTTCCTCATAGTCGATTCCCTCAACTTGAGAGAATCCTTTGGCCACGAATTTGGCCTTATATTTCTCTATGATTTTGTCTGTTGCATGCTTAACCTTGAAGATCCATCTTGAACCCACAACTGATTTATCTGTTGGTCTTGTTATCAGCCCAAGAAACTCTCCTAGGTTATAGCTCGGAGATGCTCGAGACATTACAAATTCAACTTAATGTTGCAAATGGATGAATGGAAGGAATGATACTTGTTCAAGCCAAATAACCACTCCTACTTTGCTTGACTCCAGACATGTGTGAACACCCCCAGACTACAAGGCTTTAGACCACCAATTACTCACAGTTTAAGGATTTGGTGAATATGGAGAATACTGACCACACCAGCAAATGCACAAGACCTTGTGATGGCTGGGGGCAACTAGTAAAGAGATTTGCAAATCTAATTCCCTAATGCACAGACAAGATGACAGCTCTCTGTCACTAGGTGAAAAGAAACCTAAATAACTCATTCACTGATAAATACAAGACTTTAACATAGAGATAGGATGACAGATCCTCTAATGCTAAACCTCAAGAGTTCAGGGAAAAAACATATCAGGCATAGCCTGGAATAGAATAGGAATGGAAAGTGAGCAATTAACAGCCAAAGAAGCTTGTGTCATGCGGAAAGAGTTAATCTTGCGGACAAAACCAACCTCCCTAGAAGCCTAAGACTTTCTAGTGACAAAAAAGACAATTAAGAGCAATCCTTCTCTAAACATGCATTTATCACACG
>APFE030660606.1:27841-50682 GCA_000404065.3 Pinus taeda | reverse complement strand
TGATTCGATAACTTTTCTTTCCGATGAATGTTCTAATTAAGAGAGTTGAGAGAATGCAATCTTTTTAATAAACACAACTTTCTTAAAAGACAATCAAAGAAACAATTTTCTTTTTCTTTCAAAACACACAAAACAATACCACTCTCTACTTTACGAAAAAAATTCTTTTCTCTTTCAAAGATATCAAATGTTACTCTAAAGCAAATATCGCAAAGGAGATCGTTGATATTTTCCTATTTAACGAAAAGCATGTAAAACTAATCTAATCAAAGCAATTTCGAGATCTAAGTAAATCTATGAAAAAATCACTCAAAAGCGAAACAACGAAAATGTATCTAACTTTTACACTAAGAACCTAATCTAAGAAGCAAAAGCTTACTAGGATGTTTCTTGGGATGTTTTACTTGGCAATGATCAATCCAAGGACTAGTTATGCAGAATCACGAACTAATCAAAACAAAAACTCAATCTCTTTTTGTTCTTTTTGTAAAATGAAATTCACAACTTTTAATGAACAAGCTTATTGAAATTTTGCAGAGAGGCAACACAAAGGTAGGTCGCTCACGAGGGTAGATTTTGTGACTGGTCCGACTTCTAAGAAAACCGACAAAACCAGAGATATCTAAGGCTTTGCGACTTCTAAACCCAAAGTCACTACAGGACCAAGATAAAAACCAAACCCTAAGGCTAAAATTTCAAGGAATTCCACTAAAACTTTCGACACTAAAGGAAAAAGTATAGGTGAAGATTTTTGACAGTCAACAGTGGTTCTGGGCAGAAAAATCTAAGAAAAACAAATTCAAAAGAGAGAAACTGATAAAAAAGGGAAATTTTCTAAACTTTACCAGGGTACGCAGGCAACCTGTTTAACCAGATGCGTGCACGCTCTGTGTACACAGATACAGTGCGCACAAGTACGCACTGTGTCCAACCCAGAGGGTGCGTACTACGTAAAACAAAGAAAAACTAAGTTCTAAACTAACCCTAAGCTAAGCCACCCAAAAACACAGTCAAGCAACCAAAAGCAAAAGAAATAAGACTCTTTTCAGATCAAAGCAATGATTAAAGGAAAAATCAAACCCAACAATGGAGTCCCCAGTGGGTCGCCAATTTGTCATGCGGAAAGAGTTATATTTGCGGACAAATCTAACCTCCCTAGGAGTCTAAGCCTCTCTAGTGACAAACAAACCAAACAAGAGCTATCCTTCTCTAAACACACATTATTCTACGAGAATTCAAATGTTTTCGATCTTACCTTAGGTCCAACGCTTGTTGTAGCAGTCCAGCCTTGCTGATCCAGATGAGCTCCTCCTTCACTTTCAGACCTACATACACTAACAAAGCAAACGATTACATAGCATCTGAATATTCATCATAAAACAAAGCATATCTATCATATTGACCAAGGAATACATGAAATAATTCATTAACAAATCATTGAGAAGAATGGACTTATTTGTATTAAATAATCAAAAAAGAACCATTACAACCTGAGCCTTGGTGTTGTGCAAGCTCCTCCCAGGGTCCAGCAAGAGATTTCCTCTACTTTGACAAGCTCACCCACTCCCAATATGGCAACAAGGAAGGATAGTGATCTCTCCTCACAAGTCAACAATGGAAGTCCTAATTCCAGCAGCATTTACCCTTTAGAATGTTCAGCTTTCAACCTCCCCTCCTTTGGCCCAAGGCCTGTATTTATAGTATTCTAGAGGAAGTTATTTAGTTCCAACATCAATGGGATACTCCCTCTTTTGGATGGGGTAGCTCCTCTCTTGATGGGATAAGTTCCTCTATCATAGGGGTGCATGAACCATCTGGAGGCGCTCAAAACACGTCAAACACTCTTCTAGAAGTCTCTAGAAGTGACCACAAGTAACTTTTTAGAGATGAAACTCGCGCCTTTTGACCTTTACAGGGGTACGCACCCAACCTTTAGCATACAGAGCGTATCAGTATGCAGGTACAGTTTATTTGGAGTGCGTACTCGCAGGTAAGGTAGAGAGAACCTGCGTACCCAGAGATAAACATGTTTTAGAGTGACTTTCTCTCTTTTTGAAGTTTGACATGAAGAGCAGAGGCATGGGGCTTGACAAAGAGGACAATATGGCTATTGATGGGGCCATAGAATTGCAGATAGTCAAGGTGACAAAATTCAATGTAACACTTCAATCTCCTCTCCCCGATAATGGCGCCAATTAATGTTATCACCCCAAGAAACTCTCCTAGGTTGTAGCTCGGAGATGCTCGGAACATTACAAATTCAACTTAATGTTGCAAATGGATGAATGGAAGGAATGATTCTTGTTCAAGCCAAATAACCACTCCTACTTTGCTTGACTCCAGACATGCGTGAACACCCCCATATTACAAGGCTTTAGACCGCCAATTACTCACAGTTTAAGGATTGGGTGAATATGGAGAATACTGACCACACCAGTAGATGCACAAGACCTTGTGATGGCTGGCTGCAACTAGTAAAGAGGTATGCAAATCTAATTCCCTAATGCACAGACAGGATGATAGCTCTCATTCACTAGGTGAAAAGAAACCTCAATAACTCATTCACTAATAAATACAAGACTTTAACATAGAGATAGGATGACAGCTCCTCTAATGATAAAACTCAAGATTTCAGGAAAACAACATATCACGCACAGCCTGGAAGAGAATAGGAATGGAAAGTGAGCAATTAATAGCCAAAGAAGCTTGTATTAGCTGAAAATGAAGACGAGATGTTGCAAGTATCAAAGTAGTTACAGTCTCCAGAAGTTGAACATTACATCAAAATGACAACCATCCACCTTGATTACATCTTTTTTCTAGGTATATATAGAGTTTCACTACAAAGGCACTCAGCCATTCTAATTATGGAGGGGTCATAATTGACCACCAACCACTTTAACTGCCTGATGGAGCTTCTGAGTGTGGTTGCTTGCTGTAGCAGATGAATTTGATCCTTTCCCATGCTCTGTTGTCCTCTCGGGCAGGTGGAGTGTCGTATAGGACGAAATCCCATACTTGTTGAACGTAGTTATCTGCTCGAGCCTTGTCCTTCTTCTTCTCGGGCATACATTCTGTTGAATGCAGTTGTTGAGGAGGAAATATACCAGGTACTGGTAGACAGTCGTCTTCGTCCTTAGAGCACACGGAATGGTCAGGGCAAGTGGACTGCATGGCGAATGTACAAGCAGGATGGAGGAGGGAAATCAGTCGTCGAATCAAGTGGATAGATGGCAGGGATCGCTCAGCGAGGACTATTAGGAAAGTGGGGCGACATGAATGTGGGTTGTTGGATCTCGGGTGGGAAAATCCAATGATCATCAGGCGGAGGAGACGCATGGGAGTTAACGGGCAGGAATAGTGGTTTCGGCGTTGGCGGTATTGGTCACACCGTCTCAGGGCATAAAGTGGTGTGGGCCAACTCCCTCACCATACGACCATGCCATGTAAACCAGGGCTAGCACTAAATAGATAAGCACGCTTAGAGTGCCACTAATCATGCTTAAACTTAATTAATCCTAAATTTAAGATGGTGACAGCTCTGGAGGCATGCCAAATTCAGCAGAATTGCTAACTTTGGCGGTGCTAACTGGAGTCTCCTCCAGTTTTAGAGGGGTTTCCTTGGGAAAATTGAATGAAGCATATCTTGAGAAATTTGTGACCAAATTGAGCTCAGAAATAGGTGTTCTTGGATAATTTGGACATTATGAACACATTGGTACATGTATCAGAAGCCATAGAGCTTTGTAAATAAAATTTTTGTCACATTGAGCTAATACAGAGGCCCAAGCCATGGAATTTGGACCAAGCAATGTAGCCCATGAGGGGTGAACTGCTTCATCAAAACGTTGTGTTAATGTGTCTCTTTGATGGTTTGTTTCACTGCACATGTTTGTTGCTCAATATTTGTTTCTGAAGCTATTTTGCACATGAAATTTTTTAAAAACTTAACCAAATTTACTTGATTATATGCACAAATAGTTAATGAAACCTCAGCATAAGGAGCAATAAGCATGCACATATTATAAATCTGTAATTTTTATTAGCACATCAAAACTTATCATACATAAATAGCTCAAGTTGGTATCAGAGCAAACGTTGAATTTCTTGATTTCTTAAGTTTGTGTAATTAGGGTTTTAATGGTTGAAAAATTGTGATGCTTACAAGGTTAAAGTTGCAGAAAGGAGAAGGGAACTTAGTGGTTGCAACTCCTAAGGTAATTCCCGAAAGAAGGAGAGCCACAAGGCCATAATCTCCACCACCCAAAGTTCCCATTCCAGCTGCACTTGAAACTCCTCAAGTTTTGCCTTCAACTAAGATTGAAGAGGTACAAGCAGTACCAATTTCTAAGTCTGAATCTGTAGCCATTATGTCTGGAGAAAGAGAGTCTGAAGTTCCCTCTTCAGAAGAGGAAGAATTCAAGAAATCTTTCTATACTTTGACTGAGATGGTTAATTCCTCTATGACGAGAGGAACACTAGAATGGTTGGAGAGAGTTCTAAACCTCCACATGGAGAAGGAAGATTAGAGGACAAGAAAGATGAGAAGAAGGATTCCAAAGGAAATGGTGGAAATCCACCTCCATCTCCACCATCCTCATCATCTTTCTCATCATCTCCATCATCTCACACAACATCATCTTCCACTACCACCACTAAAATTGGCCATACTCATCCCAAAACCCCAAAAGGAAAGACTCCATTACTGAAATTGGACATAAAATTCAAATTTCCCATGTACAATGGAGAGGTGAATGCAGAAAAGTTGGACAATTACATTCAAAAGTTGGAGGTATACTACAAAATTCAGAACCTTCAAGAACATGACATAAAGATCCAGTTGGCTTCACTAAGGCTAGAAGGAATTGTACTAGTTTTGTGGGCAGCAAAGACTCAAGAAGAAATGAGTATCCATGGTAAGATATCCATCACTTGGGTTGAATTTGTTTCTGCAATTAAAAGACAGTTTGATCCTTTAGCCTATATGCAAAAATCCATTATGAGTCGGCAGAATTTTAGGTGACTTACAGCCCAAACAGTGCAAGATTATACACAGCAGTTTAGAAAAAGGGCTTTCTGATTAGGAGTGAATTTGAATTCCCAAGATACACTGCTAAAATATATTGGGGGTTTACATTCATATCTTAAACACACTATTCTTATTTTCAATCCAACTAATCTGGATGAAGTATGAGTGCAAGCCACACATCTTGAATCTAGAGGAAAGAACACTTATGAAGAGAGTAGTAATAAAAAGGCACCTAAGGATAAGGAGGAAAATGGAAAGGGACAATAAATAAAGTGTGAATAAAGAAGGGGACAAAGTTATTTGTAAAAATTGTTCAAAGGAGGGACAAAATGAGGATCATTCTTGGAAACTCCATCCAAAAATTTGACCAAATAAGTTCAAAAATACAGGGAAATATGAAACAATTGTTATCACTCAAGAAGATTTAGGTTCTGAATCAAGTGATGAAAACAAAATCATTGTCATGGGAATCAAAGGAAAACAAGACATTACAAGCACTAGTTCAAAAAAATGTAAAACTACTACTACTCTAGATGAAAAGAGATGAATTTAGTTATTTCATGTTAGGGTCATATCTAAACGCACCAAGATTGACACACTCTTCAATAGTGGGTCGCAATCGAATCTAATCTTTGAAGGCTTAGTCAATAGATTGAATCTTGAAATTGTACCTCACCATAAACCATACCCTTTGGGATGGATAACAAGGGACACCAATTTACAGGATACAAGAAAATGTTTGTTTAAGTTTGCAATCACTACAAATTTTGTTGACGAAGTAGAGTTAAATGTGGTACCACCTGATATTTCAGGTGTGCTGTTGGGTAGTCCATATTTGTATGGCTGGAAAGTAGTCTCTTACCAGCATGAAAAAAAGTATTACTTGTTCAAGGATGGTGTGGAGTATATAGTGAGATCCCATCACAAAAAGTTAAACATATCAGTTGTTAATGCAAGGCAAGCAAAAAGACTAGTGAATTCAAGTAAAAGTTTAGTACTCTCATGTTCAAGCCAGATGATGATATTGTTTATGAAAATGTTGTTGCATATAATGCAAGTTTCAATTCTGATTTGGTTGGTTCATTTCATCAAAGTGATGAAATATTTCAGGTTGTGAAAGAATCATCCTTCAATGAGAAAGAAACTTCACATGAAATATCTTTGCAGCAAGACATTTCTCTTTGTGATGTTAGCATGCAAGGGTTAACAAAATTGCAAAGTGTAGAGACACCAATGCAATGAAAAAGTTTTTTTAACAATGGTCTCATTCATTCATGCCTTATGCCATTTTGTACATTGATGGTTATGGTGCCAAAGAGGAATGGTAAGAATTTCAAGAAAGAGGAAAAAAGGAGTAGTTTTCACCAAAATAAAGTTGTAAAAAGAGGTCAATGCAAGAATATACATAACACCAAACAAGAATGGTTTGTATGGCTTGTTGTCGGATAAACTTCCCTAGGGTCTTGGGTGAATACCCTAGAAGACTTAAGATTATCTATGTAAAGAAACACACATTCCATGCAATCATAATGCTACTATAAGCAAACTCTAAGATAGGGGGCGTACCTGAGGTCCTACGTTTGAGAAGAGCCTGCAAGGGTCTAGACCCTTCTTTGAGTTCCTTTGCTCCTTTGACCTGCAAAACCAACAATCCAAGAAAGTGCAGCAGTATATGGACTAAGCATCATAAAGAAACCATCTTCATATTATAAGGAAAGGTAGTTAGTTATGCAATTAAACAACCTATCACATATGAATCATAACATGAATATCATAACATGAAGAAGATCTATATCAGGAACAAAGACATGTGTTTCTTTTATTATAGACAAAGAAAGTACAGAAAAGGAACAATTTCACCTGAGTCATCCTTTTGCAGGCTCCAAGCGGAACCGTCTCCCGAATTCATCCAGTCTCAAGCCTTTAACAAAATCCTTTCATGACTTACTCCATGATCTCTCAAGTAGTATGAAATCATCAACGCACACAAGGAAACAAGGGTTTCCTGTAGAATAAGGGAAGTGCAGGAGGCACAAGGATCTTCAGACCTGGTCAGGGAAATCTCAGCATAGCAATCTTTCTCTCTCTTCTCTCCTCACTTTTGCCTTCCCATAGAAGCCTTTTTATACTTCTCCCAAAGTAGTTTTTTAGTTGGGAATTCGTTGGGAACAGTTGGGCCACAGGCACTAACAGATGATCAACAGGTAAAATCCGTGATCTCCACCCAAAATTAAGGAGATTTTTATTTTTTAAGTGTTTTTATACATATACGCGGGTTGGGTATACACAGACCCGCGTATACACGTGTTTAGCTCAGGGAAATGTCGCGTATAGGGAAAAAACACTAATTTTTTAAATTTGGGACCAGGTCTGGAAGGAGGGGTTGCCCTAGGCCATGAGTGCAGCTTCACAAACCTCAAGAGTGATATTTGGAGCTATAACATGGCTTTTAATGTTGGATGTTCTTTGTATCACTTCTATTACATACATGTATTTGAATTATGGAAAAAAAGAGTCCCTTCTTGAAGAAATTTTCCACTTGGGTGACATAAACATGTTTAGAAAGTTTTATTATGCACATGTCATATATGAAGGAAAATTGTTTGATGTTTTGAAGATATCAAAGTACAAGTTGGGTTTCACTTCTTTGATGCATTTGTGCCATGATATTGGAGGAGGTAAGTTGAAGGGAAGCCTCTCCAAGTTGGACGCCATTGTTGATTGGTTAACGCCCAAGATCGTCATTTTGATAAGAGGTTTTTTGGGAGCAGCCCAATGTTGGAGGTGAGTTGTTGTTGACATTTCCTCTTTAGAAGCTCCTTGGCATGCATTTTCATATGTGAAAATTATTCCAATGGGGAGGCAAACAGCAAGAGGCATGTGTTGCTTCAAACCAAAATATCAGTTCAATTCGTTTTTATGCTCCTTCAAACTTGAAAGGTTCATTTGAGTTTTAGGTTTATGCAAGTAGCTTCACCATTTTATTTCATTCAAAAGATTCCCATGGTGTAAATATTAAGTTGCAGTGATCCATGCACTTTCATTGGATGTATACTTGTCAAAAATTTCACTTGGTTCAAAGGTACAAAAGAGGTATAAGTAGCAAGTTCATTGTTATGCCTTTTAGGCCTATTGGTTATGTAATTGTTGTATTCAAGCATCATTATGTTTTACATGAAATTTATGTTCAGAAAATTTCATACTTTCAAGATGTACAATCGGGCTTGAGTCATGTAACCAAGGAGTGAAATTTGTCATCCATTTGCATTATATTTTGTTATGTCATCTTGGTAGGAAGGATTTTTCTTTTGATAGTGACATGGACAAAACCATGAGTTCCTATGAGCGACTGAAAATGCTAAAACAAATGGTGCAAGATCATCTTGAAAAGGGAAAACACAAGTACAGGTATTATTTCAATCACAGGTTTCAAGTCAACAGTGCAAGATGGGTCAGCTTTTCAAAGAGAGGCTTCAAGTTGTTCAACAAGGAGAGAATGTTCAGATTTCACATTGTGAAAGCATTCCTACAGAATTTCTGAATCAGTTTCAATAAGATGCCATCTGTGATAGAAGAATGGGGTCCTCGAGGCAAGTGAATGTTGATTTCCTTATAGAAGAGCTCAACGAAAAAAATTTGTCAAAAGACAATTCGATTGAGCTTGGAAATGTTAGGGGGTTGTACCCTCATCTACTTGTCAGATAATAGTGATCTTTTGGGGTCCAAGAGACTTCTAGGGGCAAGGAATGATCACGTGCTCAATATTTAGCTCAAAAATCAAAGTTATGAGATTGGCTCGAAAACTAAATGAATGTGTCTATCTCATGAAGAATATCGTAATGAAATTTCTTTCACTGAAAACCAAGTCCAGATGAAGGAGAAAAGCCCTGTTGTTTGTTTTACTAAATAGCTAAAAAAATTACAGAACATGACAAAATGATGACATAGCAGTACAGTCAGCATGAAGAGAATGTTCTTTAGTTTTTTCTAGTTTGGCTGTGTGAAGGTGAAATTGCCCAATGTCATCCAAGGTGGAAGTATGGTTCATGATTAATATTGTGAAAACAAAAATCAGAAATTATATATATATATATTATATATATTATATATTTATAAATATAATATATATATAAACAAAAATTATAATTCCAAATCCACATATATATTTATATAATGGCGCATTTTAAATATGATATGGGCAGAGCGAAGGGAGCTAGCCCCACCGGCCAGCTTCCTCACCGTACAACCATGCCATGTAAAACAGTGCCACGCTAAATAGATAAGTGCGCTTAGAGTGCTACTAATCATGCTTAAACTTAATTAATCTGAAATTTAAGATGGCAGCAGTTTTGGAGGCGCGCCAAACTCGGTGGAATTGTCAACTTTGGCGGTGCTAACTATAGTCTTCTCCAATTTTAGCATGGTTTCCTAGGGAAAAGTTGAATAAAGCACATATTGAGCAATTTTCAACCAAATTGAGCTCAGAAAGAGGTGCTCTTGGCTAATTTTGAAATTCTGAACACATTGGTGTAGGTATCATGAACCATAGATCTTTGTAAACAACATTTTTTCCACATTGATCTAATACAGAGGCCCAAGCCATGGAAGTTGGACCAAGGAGATGTAGCCCAGGAGGGGTGAACGCCTTCATCAAAACATTCTTCCTTGCATCCTGCACAAGCCTATCAACTTCCCTGGTTCTTTTTCTACCTTCTCTAGTTGGTTCTACTTGAGTGGATGTCTCCACTTTCTGCTCCTTAATTTGTGGTTGCTCTACAACTTCCTAATTCTCCCCCTTTGAAGTTGAAAGCTCCTCTTCTGGTGTGATTTGAAGCTCCCTCTCAAGAGAGAACCACATCACTTTCTCCTCATCAAAATTTACATCCCTTCACACAATTATCATTCTGATGGAAGGTAAGTACACATAGTAGTTGTTAGGAGTTTTTGTGTAACCCACAAATAAACCCAAATTTGTTGTTATCTCAAGCTTCTATCTTGATTCTCTCGAGACATGGCAGTAAAAAGAGGCTCCAAAAATCATGAAGTGTGACACATCCAACTTTCTCCTCGAGAAGGCCTCCCTCTGATGTAATCATACCAATAATATGATGAGGACTTCGGTTCTGAAAATAGGCTATTGTGTTGCATGCCCTAGCCCACAAATGTAGAGGTAAGCCTTAGTCATGTAACATGGATCTTGCTTCTCCCACAATGCTCCAATTCTTCCTCTCAACCACCCCATTGTGCTATGGTTGTGGGGCATTATCATCTCTCTTTGAATTGCTTCTTTTTCATAGAAATTCTTGAATTCTTTCAAAACATACTCGCCTCCATTATCACTCATGATAGCCTTCACCTTCTTGTTTGTTTCTTTATCAAATGGCTCCTTGAATTCTACAAACTTTGAGAATGTCTCATCTTTATCCTGCGTGAATAATATCTAGCACTTCCTAGAGAAATCATCAATAATAATGAAAAAATATTTGTGTCTGGTAGTGAAGGTTGTCGAGAAAGATCCACAGACATTAGAGTGGATCCTTTCCAAGATTGCAAGTGCATTGTTTTCCTGATCATGGAATGTGGATTTTTCATACTTCCCCAAAGTACATCCTTTGCATACATCATGTTGCTCAAGTTCTCCTTTAGGGAGGCCAGTGGTTATTTTTTAGATAATCTTCAAGACACCATGATGAAAATGGCTAAGTATTTTGTGCCAAATTTCACCAACATTATGACTATGCACTTCCTCTTGCTTACTGCTTAAAGCAGAACAATCTTCCATGTCTAGCTTATAGAGTTTCTTCACATGAACCCTGATCTACTTCACCTTTCCCACGGCTATGTGTCTCAGGAATTATTTCCCTTTGTTGAAGATCACATCATAACCACAATATTCAAAAACTACAACAGAGATGAGATTTTTATTTAGGCCTGAAATGAACATGACATCCTTGAGTCTGAGATGGGATCCTTACCCTCTCTGAAAGGTGATTGTACCAATCCTAGTCATGTTGTACCTTCCATCATCCCCCAGCTTGATGTGCATATGGAAATATTTCTCCTTTAACTCACTAAAAAACTCTCTACACCATGTCATGTGGAACAATGCACCTGATTCCAAGTACCACACGCTCCTTATCACTATGTTGGTCATGCATGTGACAAGGGTGAAATCAAGATTGAACTGTGAAACCAAGGTTTCGCCTACTTCTCCTCTTGAGGTCTTCTTGCTCGACTTTTTGTGTGGACACTTCGTGGCATAGTGCCTAATTTCATGACAATTGAAGCATTTAATTTTGGACAAATATTTCTTCTTGCCCCCTTGGCTGGATTTTAGTTTGGTTTGATATTTCTTCCCTTTTCCCTTCTTTCACTTTCCAACCAATGAAATTTTTTCTTCACCCTTGGATGAAATCCCATCTCTGGAATTTCGTATTATCTCCTCTTATACCAAATCAAGCCATAAAAATTCCTAATTTGGTAATTTATCCCTCTCGTTCATCGAGTCATGCTAGCTTTTGGGAAGGCCTAGAAGATCTAACCTTATTAATTCATCTTCTAAGTCATTAACACCAACACTACCAAGTTCATCAGGAACTTGTGTAAATCTGCCTAGATACTGTGGAATACTTTCATTCTTCTACATCTTGATATTTCAAATTTTATCCTTTAATGCCAACTTCTTGTGGTCACTATTATTCTCAAACAATTATATTAGTGATTTCCACATTGTGAAAGGAGTTTCTTTCCCATGGATATTTGAGATAATGTGGTTTCTTACTCCCTATAAGATTATTTTCCTCACCTTGGCTACATATTTCTTCCATTGGGATAAGTTTTGTGCATTAGATGCTTGTGGTTTTTCTATGGTTATCTTGACATATTCTAGCAATCCATTGTCATCCAATATTGCCTCCATGTGATCCTTCCATGCAATGAAATTAGAGATGCCTTCCAAGGCATACCCTAGTCTCAACCAATTGAAGGTCATCTTCCCAACTCTATAGAGATCCTGCTACACTAAACTATAAATCTGATCATCCTGAGAAACAACTTATAAATCCCTATTCTAATGTGAATCTTACTCTAATACCATTCCTAATTTATGGTGTAGAATTGAAAATGCTCATGAAATTTTAATCTAGATCATAAGACACAATGCTACTCTACGACTCTGTAGAATTCAATTCAAAATTTATAACATCAACCACAAACATGCAATGAGAAATAACACACATGCACACAATATTTTTTCTAGGGGAAAGAAATCTTCTAAAAACCCCTTTGCTTTCTTGCATTAATCTGATGAATAGAGATGTATTACAATTGCTAACTCAATTTGAGTTGAACCTGCAAGTGAATAACCTATCTCTTTGTTCATTGAGAAGCTCTGACCCAAACTTAGTCAATTGATGCCTCTACTTTAGCCCCTATTTCCTTAGTCAATTCCTAAGGAATTTAGGCCCCTACTATTTAGGAATTCCCTCCAAAATGATTACTCAATACCTAAGGTTGGTTATTTGATTGTATGCAACATTTGTACACTCAAGTCTAGTCTACAATTGATGTTACACTACCTTAGAATATCCACTATAGCTGGGGAAATCGAATTCTCTACATGCAGTGGTTATCTTGAGTTGATTAATCAGTTAGTTGGATGATCAGTGAGTTAGACTATAGTCTCACTACACAACTGACCTTCCACTAGTTCCTCCAATGGATAGAAATAGTTTAACTGAAAAATAACTTGAAATAATTGACCTTGATTGGTACAAATTATCAATCAAACATGATTAATTGAAATCTAACTCCTCTAACCCAAATTTACTGAGCTAAATGAGTGACAAGAGCCATGTCACAGAAGTTAACTGCATCCAAATTGTTTGTTGATGTGGAAATTCGAATTTTCTCAATTTGACCAAGGCAAAATCAAATTGATTCTTTCTTGCTGCATTTTACAACAGGCTTTCCCCATCTTGGAGTTTTTCCATGGATTGAGCCAAATTATTGTATTCCCTTATCTTGGTTTGACTTCTACATTTACATTTTATGTTCTATCTATAGTTACTATCAATGTGATTAATGGTTAATGTTATTGCTATTGGAAAATAAGTGGAAATTATCATTGGGCTAATAAAAGGAAATTGAAGTAATTGTTGCAATCATAAAACATACCATTGTTATCTAAAATTAACATGGTTTTAGAGCCCATGTGAGGACAATCCAAAGTAGGAGATAAAATCAATCACTAAGATAGATGTTGGGCAAATATTATTGGGCAAGTCTCCATGGCCTCTACATCTTACTTCAAGACTGAAAACAAGCTCAATGGTAAATTTGACTATCATGCATGGAAGATGACTTTGGACCTGATGTTGAAGGAGCATGAAGTATTGGAATATGTGCAAGGAAAAGTGGTGAAGCCTCCTTCAAATGCACTCAATGCTGCAAAAACTAAGTATAAAAGAGGTGAGGTCAAAGCTAAGAAAACTATATTGACTCCATTCAAAAGCATTTGGTTACCTATATTTCTGATTTAGGAACTTCTAAGGAAATGTATGATAAGTTGGTTGTGATGTTCCAAGTGAACAATGGAATTTAAATTACCTTTATCAAGAAGAAGTTGAAGGATATCAAAATTTATAAATGGGAGTCTAACCAATCCTACTTCATGAGAATAACTCAAATCAATAATGACATGTTATCTATTGGAGTAGTTATTACTAATGGGGAGCTCACTCCCATTGCTCGTGCAATTATTTCAAGATGATGGTATATATTTGTAACAACCATTCTCAACAATGATAGAATGCTTTATTTTTAGGATTTATTGGCTAGATGCACTCAAGGGGAGACAAGAATGATGGAGAGAGATAAATCCAACAATGGAAATGAACCGACCACTTTCTCTACACATGAAAAGAATAAGAATGATGTTGATCCAAAGAGACAGGGTCAAGGATCTAAGAAGGGGTTCAAAAGAAGAGGGAAAGGAAGATGTTACAATTGCAGTAGGTTTTTCCACTATGATAGAGAGTTTCCTCACAAGAAAATCCTCCAAGGGATGACAACAACAATTTCAAAAGAAATGGCAATCAAAGGAACAATAGGTATAACAACAAAGGAAAGAGGAATTATCCAATTGCTCGAGTTGGAAATCGTCAACCTCACAAAAGGGCAAGAAATGCTAGGAATAATGAAAGTAATGTTACAAAATGAGTTTTATCGTATTTCCACTTGATCTACTGCCTCTCCTCCAGATACTTTGGATCATTGATTGATTGATAGTGGAGCCTCAAGGCATTTCACTGGATATAAGGAGGCCCTCTCAAATATAGTTGAAAAGAAAACTAATATAAAGATTATACTTGGAGATAATGTCATCTACCCTATGAAAGGGATAGGAACTATCACTCTTCAGTTGAATTATGGTCAAATCATACATCTACAAGAAGTATTGTATGTGGTTGATTTGAAGAAGAACCTGGTGTCTACTTTTGCAATGGAAAACAAAGGCTTCAAAGTAGCACTCATTGATGGAAAGGAACATATTTGGCATAGAAACCCTAAAGATGCATTTACTATTGGATTTAGGGTTTATGGTATCTATCAACTTGGTGGAAGTCCTTTGGGAGCTTTGGCAAGTGATACTTCTCTTCAATGTGAGCTATGGCACCGGAGATTTTCCCACTTACATTAATAAGCCTTACCTCAGATAAGGAAGATGGTCAGAGGGATTCCTGAATTTCACAGGGGTCTGTCAGGGATATGAAACTAGGGAACATACAAAGGTACCATTCCCTTCTAGTGAAAGTATAATAGTTTTTATTCTTCAGTTGGTCCATTATGACCTATTAGGTTCCTTGTCCATAACTTCATAAGGAGGATACACATACTATTCAATTTTTGTGGATGACTTATCATGTAAAACATGGATTTATTTCTTAAAGAAGAAGGATGAAGTGTTCAAATGGTTTTTTTCTTTCAGAGCATTTGTGGAAAATCAAAAATGGAAGAAGATAAATACGTTAAGGACAGACAAAGGAACCTAATATGAATCCAATGAATTCAATGACTTTTACAAAGAGGTTGGCATTAAGAGGAAGAAAATTGTTCCATACACTCTAGAGAACAATGGTGTTTCTAAAAGGAAGAATCAAATAATCATGGAATCCATATGTGCCATGATCTATGATCAAGGTCTACCGAAATTCTTGTGGGGAGAAGGTGCCAACACTGTTGTATATATTCAAAATAGGATCACTCATCAAGCCTTGTATTTTAAGATAGTCGAGGAAGTCTTCACTGGTAAGAAACCTGATGTTTATAATTTTAGAATCTTTAATTGTCCTGTCTATTTTCATGTGCCTAAAGAGAATAGGAATAAGTTTGAAGCTTTTCGGAAGAAAGGTATACTCGTTGGATACAATGAAAATTCAAAGGCATGTAGAATTTATGCGCTTGGTCAAAGAGATGTAGAAGTAAGTAGAGACTTTACCTTTGATCAAGATACTTCCCTTGGAAAAGTTAGATATCTCCCCATCCCAAGGAAGGACAATGATGATGTTGCCAAAAAACAAGAAGAACCTTCAAAGGATGAGCCTATTCCTGACATTGATGGCCCGATGGATCCTATTGATCCACCACCTAGTGATCCCTCTACCTCAAGGAAAATACCACTATGATTCAAAGATACTCTCGAAGATGTTGAAAGACATGTTGCTCCAAAAGGTACATTTATTGAAAGTAAGAATCCTAATAGGTATCAAGGGTACTTGGCTTCCATGAGTACAATTTTTTAAGTTGAACCTTGCACGTTCAAAGAAGCTATAAAGCACCAAGAATGGAAAGATTTGATGAATGAGGAATATGAATCAATCATGAAGAATGATGTCTGGGAAGTGATGCCCAGACCCAAGGACAAGTCTATGGTCACTTCTAAATGGATCTACAAGATAAAACATGGAGTTGAGGGAAGTGCTGAAAAGTATAAGGAAAGATTTGTAGCTTGTGGCTTCTCTCAAAATGAAAGAGTGGACTATGATGATATATTTTCACTGGTTTCTCAATATACCACTACCCAATCTATTATTTCTCCTACTGCCAATCATGCATGGAGCCTACATCAAATGGACATCAAGATTTTTTTTCTTGCATGGATAACTTAAGGAGGAAGTCTAATTAGAACAACCTTAGGGGTTTGAAGTACAAGATAGCAAGTCACATGTTTTTCAACTAAAGAAAGCCCTTTATGGTTTGAAGCAAGCCCCTAGGGATTGGTACAAAAGGGTTGACAGTTATCTCGTGAAGTTGGGACTTACTAGAATTTATGTTGATCCAAACCCACACTTCAAGGTTGAAAAGGAGATGTCACTAATTTTGGTCCTTTATGTTGATGATATCTTTCTAACTGGTGCAGACCCTCTTGTTTATCAATGCAATAAGGAGCTGACTTCTGAATTTGAGATGAAGGACCCAGGACTTATGCATTACTTCCTAGGCCTGGAAGTCTGGAAAACTCTAAGTGAAATTTTCCTTTCTCAAGGAAAATACATTGTGAAGTTGTTAGAAATATGTGAGATGGTGGAGTTTAAGTCTGTGACTATTCTGATGGATCTAAACTTCAAGAATATATTGGAAGTATTGTTGGGCCCATATTGGAAAATCCTTATGAATATAGACAACTTGTGGGGGGCCTGATGTTCTTGGTAAAATCCTGACCTAACATATGCTTCAGTGTAAATACTTTGAGTCAATTTATGGTTGAGACTCATCACATAAATTGGATTGCTTCAAAGAATCTCTTAATATATCTTCATGATACTATCAACTATGGACTTAGATACACTTTGAGGCTAAATGAATATTTTGATGCTAACTGGGCTATCAATGTGGTGGATAGAAAGAGCATGTATAGCTATTGCTTCTCTTTGGGATCTATTTCAATTTATTGGATTAGTAGGAAGTAGAAATCGATTACTTTGAGCATCACCAAGGCTAAATATATTGCAACTAGTATGCCTTGTTGTGAAGCAATTTGGTTGAGGAATCTCTTAAGTGACATTTTGGAGCATGTAATGGATACGACCATTACCTACTGTGACAATCAAAGTGGGATTTTCCTTTCAAATAATCTCGTATTCCAAGACCAATCCAAGCATATTGATAACAAGTACCACTTTATTCGGGATATGGTACAATGAGGAGCAATAAGGCTCCAACACATCAGGATAGATGAACAGGTTGTGAATATCCTCACAAATCTCTTAGGTAAATTCAAGTTCTTATCCTTTCGAGAGAGACTTGGAGTCATGGAAGGACCCTCCCATGAGGATCTTGCTTGATTTGGACATTGATCTCTGGGAGCTCCTGGGGGACTGGGGTACTTATTAGAACTATGTGTGACCATAGGGTGAGTGGTTCACCTTCCCCTATAGGTGCATTGTGTACAGCATGAGTGGTTCACCTTCCCCTGTGATACCCCATGATGATATATGTGAGCACAGGGTGAGTGGTTCAAATTCCCCGATGGATAATGATATATGCATAAGATGAGTGGTTCACCTTCTCCTATGGCATATTACTAGGAATAGTAGTTCACCTTCTACTGTGGATGCCCCAACATACATCTTACCCTTGTAATCTGGGACTCTTGGGAAGTACCTCTCATCTAGAAAATGAGTTGGGAAAGAAGGATAGGGGCCATAGCACTATAGATGGATGCATCATGTACTTTCGTACTCCCTATGTCTAAGATGCATGATGTTAAAAACCTTCATCACTTAAGGCCAAGTCTGATTGGGGTTCTACCCCTAGTTATGTGGATTCATTTTTGTTAGCGAAGAGTGGTAAGGTCTTGTGACTCACTCTTGATCAATTATTCTTATTACATATATAAATATTCAGCATATATGAGATGAGATGTAAATAAGGTACATGATAATCAGGATGGCATGATGATGGATATTGATAGGTGAAATTTTCCCTAGTTGAGAGGGAGTGCTACAATGTGAAACTGGGGCCAAATTCCAATTTGGAAATCTCATTTGATGAAAATGATTATCGGATTGATTTTCTCTTTTTGTGAGGTCCAAAATTGATCTACTGATCACTAAATTTGGACAAGGAGAAATATGATTTTGAAGGTCATCACACACGTGCAATTGGTCAAGGTTGACTTGGATACAAGTTGGGAAAACTTAAACCCTCTCCATCATATATAAATTGAATAAACCTCATACCTCATTTGGCACATTCATCACACTCAGTCCTTCTCTCTCCTACATTCATTGGTTCATACAGGTTGCAGGGCAGCCTATTTACTCCACACATGCGAAGGTTTGACTAGGTATTTTTATTCTCTTCATTGACCAAGTTGTAGCTAGATTTGACCAGCATTGATCAGGCCTTGTTTTACCTCATTTGATTGTGGTTTTGGTGGGCTTCTCTCTATTTTTGCAAGCCACATTTATTGGCATAGGTTGGACGGATTTTTTGGTAGGCTAACCTACGTTGACCGTAGTCCTGTTTGATCATAGGTTTGACTTTATTTTGACCAAGTTTTACTATTGTTTTGCTAACTAATTTGGGTTGACTTTCATAACCAAGGTTGAATTTGACCAATTTTAATCAATATCAAGGAGGAATCCTTTTCTACTATGTTGATCACTGTTGAATTTCTAGTTAGGGTAGTTTAACTGTTATTTACTAACAGCGGAATTGCATATTTTGATTGGGTTATTTATTTTTATAAGAGAAGTGGTATTGGATCATCTGTTTGGCAATTCAAATTTAACTTTGACTTTGTATCATTGTACTCTATTAGATATTCTCACTCTGTTGAACATTTGATATTTATAATAAGAAGAATTAATCAAGGGTTTCCCAAGCTTGAGCCAAATTCTTGTGCTCCCTTGTCTTGGCCTGCCTTCTACATTTACATTTATGTTTTATCTATAGTTATTGTCAATGTGATTAATGGTTATGTGATTACTATTGGAAAATAAGTGGAAATTATCTTTGGGCTAATAAAAGGGCATTGAAGCAATGTTTGCAAGCATAAAACCTACCATTCTTATTAAAATTAACAATAGTGTCTGAATAAAAATCACCAAGGAGATGTTGTAATGTTTAACATTTTAACTATGTCAAAATAAAATAAAAATCCATTGTGTTGAGTCCATTTCAAACCACAAAAGGACCAAAGAAGCCATTGTGTCGAGTCCATTTGAAACCACTGTATGTTGATTCTATTCCAAACCATGAGAGCCACTAGAGGTCGAGTACATTCCAAACCACAAGTGCACCAGAGAATCCATTGCCTCAAGTCCATTCTAAATCACAAGAGCACTATAGCTTGAGTCCATTCAAAACCATAAGAGCACCAAAGAATTCATTTTTTCATGTCCATTCCAAACCACAAGAACACTAGAGGTTGAGTCCATTCCAAACGATGAGAGCACTAGAACACAAGAGCATGAGAGAACCTAGAGAATCGATCCACCGAAGCACTAGAGCACCAAAGAAAAGGAGCATCAAGGTGGATGTTTCACAGTTGCCATAGAATACATAAAGATTCCAAGCCCTCTGATGCTACTATTATGATAATGGTAACATAGAATATTCTTATAATTCCTCTTCTTATTTATTTTTTCTAAGAAAAGTTTCTTTTAAATTCCATTTATAATAAAACCCCTACCCTCAAACCATTTATTATATCTTATTTTCGACAAGGACTAAGTGACTCACAGTACTAGTTGTTCAAAATGCCATTAATAATAAAACCCATGCTTGCAAACTAAGACTAAGATGGTCAATCCCTTGATTTTGATCTGCTTCAATAATCTATCCTTTTGCAACATGATCAACTTATACTCACCCACCTTTGGTATAACCTTATCTTACTTGCAATGTGACCATAAAATATAAAATCTCAAGGAAAATTAAAGTAAAGTTGGTTAGAACCTTATGTTGTTTCTACTAATCAAAATTTTGGATGGGAAGGATTGGAAGGTTGATAAGAATCTAATTGTTATAAGGAGTTGGTCATATTCTACTAGGTAGCTATGAATCAAATCCTTATTGAGGAAATAGGTTTCACGATTCTACTGCTTGTAAAGGATTAGGGGGATGCCATTGGGTTTTTATTCCTAGGGTTGAGCATAGGTATTGGATTCTTTCATCCTTTTTAACTTTGTTATATAGGAAAAGAAGTGATTGTAATGGTTGTACTCAGTGCAAAGTGCACTAGGGAAATCTTTCCAAGATGATGAAAATTTCCTTGCTTTAGTGGGTTAACATTTGATCCTTGGTTTGCATTGTCATTGTTCCAAAGGTTGTGACAACAATGAGGGACTATTCAATGTCATTCCAACCCTAATTGTGTAAAAGGAATAGAAAAAAGGGGATAAACCTTAGAAAATGGGAATACTAAAAATAAAATTCGCTAAAATTGAACCCTAGATAAAAGCGGTTGAAACGGTGATGGCTAAAAATTGAAACCAAATTGAAATCTTGGTAAAAAGGAACTAGATAGCTCAAATAACCACCAGTTAACAAACAAATCCGCATTTTCGAACTACCCCTATGTGAGTTTAACATACTAGAGGAATGAAAATACTTAGTTTATATAGCATACTCGTGAAGGGCTCTCTTCTCACCCCTTTCCTTGAGAAAATTAACACTGAAGCCCTTCCAATTTGAGTCCCTAAACAAAGGAGCTAAAAAACATACTCCATCTAAATTTTCCTTTGATGCATGACCATAACACACACACACAAAATAATTCTTTGATATTTTTTCCAGGAATCAAGTAAATACGTAGATTCAGAACGAATTGTGAAATAAACGTGTGTTAATGCAAATATTGGTTAAACTTAAATATAATAGTCAACATGAAAAACTATCACAACACTAAAATTAAATTGGGATAGAACCCTATTATGTTTTAACGGTCCCTTTCATCTATTAGGGTTTAACAATCCCTTTCACCTATTATAGTTTAACAATATGTTTCACCTATTAAGGTTTAACAGTCCCTTTCATGTAATCCCTTTCTAATGATGTTGGATGTGTTGTTTTCAGTGTTTCCTTCACCCAACTTCTCCAATTCTTCGGCCCTTTCTTTCACAATATTCTTAGCTATTTTTTGCCAATTTTCCACCAAATGTGGTGGCATTGGACTCCTCTTGGACCATATGTATGACATTTGTTAAATCTCTACTAGAGAGGGATTGGGTGGAGATTCTTATGCTTATACATATAAAGGTGAACACATTTGTAGGCCTTATGTCTTGTCCTAATAGAAGAGGTAGTTTTTTTTCTTATAGGAGTTTAGTCCCATGTAGAAGGATGTTAATCATGTGGAATTTTAGATAATTCAATTGGTGCATATTCATCAATTATAAGCCTTAATGATAGGAATTTATCCTTGTTACCATAACCCTCATAAATTTAGAACATTCCGGGCCTATAAATTCAATTTCCGTATGGTTAGGAGAGTTATTGAAGGCCTCTGGGATATAAGTAGGTCTTATTTATGATTTACCAACTCACTAGAAAAATTGTGATTGATTTGACTAAGTTTTAAATCCTAGGAGAAGCTTAGAATTCCAATATATATCATTCCAATCACATAAATCTTGTGAATTCCAACCTAGGAAATGACTAAGGAATAACGTTCATGAAATTTTTTATTATTGTAGAGACTCGGGGTTCTACCGTAGGATGCCAACAAGCAGTGCATTGTAGTCTAGCATGACATTAGCATTTTCAGACTTGATGAGACTAGTAAATGAAGATTAGGGTTTTAGATGATGACAAGATTCATTTCCTTAATCAAAATATACAGTAAACACATTATCATTTGTATATCTACCTAATAGCCTTTACACAAAAAGTAAACAAATTCATCACATAGAACTTAACATGAGATCTTAAAAAAAATTAAAGTAGGCATGCAATACAGTCACATCCATACATAAGCACATATGTAACTCCCTAAAAAAATATCCTTTTATATATATTCAGGTTAGCTCAACATTATATTACAGATCTATAAGGATCTAGAGAGATTTTTTCAGGACTTCTTTCAAAACTGCATTAAAAACTCAAGGTCATAACAAAACTACAACGGAATATATTTCAAAAATCAAGTTCTCATTTTGACGGCATAACAGCCTTTGTTTCATCTCTCTCTCTCTCACATCTTACTTTATGTGTCTTTATATAATCTTTGTCTTATTTGTTCTTGCTTGATATGGTCCACCTTAACCAGGTTAATAAAATCTATACATGTTTGGTCCACATTCAGTTGATCCCTTCAACTTTAACAACTCGATCCCTTTTTCGTGGATTTGGAAAATTCCAATGTAATCGCTTAATTTTTATTACTTGTTGCTTTCTTCTTTTCTGGTGCTACTTTCCATCCAGATTAACCATTCATATTCCGCTTTCGTATCCTACTTTTCTACAACTATTTTCTACCAAAATTGATCACAAAAATTAAGAAACCATTAGGCCCTAACCATAGTCGATTGACTCACCCCCAAGTCAATCCTTTAATTTTGTGCTTGGTTCTCCTTATGGTTGTTTTATTGATGTTGATCTTTCCTGTGATTGTGCAGATCTTTCTTCTTCAAGTGAAGGACCCAAATTAGGAATAGTCTCCATAATGGAGTGGGAGAAACAAGTATACATGTCCAACTGATCCGGATTTAAATAGGAACGCAATAGATTACAGAGATAACCATAAATACAGAGATGTGATAACCATAAATAAAGAGATGCAGTGGAAATAATACTTCATTTCATT
>APFE030660605.1:31010-42469 GCA_000404065.3 Pinus taeda | reverse complement strand
TCAGAAATAGTCACGTCATACATTACTCTCAGATTGTTGTAATAGCTTAGAACGTGTGCATCCGTTTAAGTTTGCTGTTCCATTGCGTTCACTGTTCCAATTGAGTTAGCTGTTCCATTTGATTGACGTTTCCTGTTTGCTGTCCCATTTATTTATGCTGTTTATTTGATTACTGCTGTTCCATTTACTTATGCTGTTCCATTTACCTATGCTGTTCCATTTAATTCCTGCTGTTCCATTTCATAATTGTTGTTCCATTTACTTTCGCTTATCTGCTTTTGTTACTTTCGAGTGATAGCAGGCCTAAGACTGTCGTGAGCCCAGCAAGACGCTGCATGACTCCCAGATCCATAAGCCTCTACTTTGGTTTCCTTCTTTATCAGTTTCTAAAGGGAAGGGTTATTGGTTCCGTACCCTTGACTGATCAAATTGATTTGTGTGATTTTATCCTTGAGTTGATTCAGTTACAGTTTAGTGTCTGTTTCCTTTCAATTCATTAGAGCACTATACTACCGCGCATTAAAAACTTGGCAAAACACCTCGAGTTGAGTTACTCCTTGAAAGAACCAAACGATCCCGGATTGACTTAATAATGTGGAATAATTGGTGGTGTGAGAGACCCTAGTTATAGCCCTACACCAAGTAGGACCATATACACTAAGCCAATCATTGATTTCAAATTGCAGCAGAATTAAAAATATTTCTAGGCATAATCCTTAAAACAAATATTTAAAAAAGTTTATTAAAGGTTATTTATTCTATTGAGCAGACAAGTTAACCCTTGACTAACTTAATTCCTAATTATAAAGGGTACATGGGCTTTTCTTAGGCTCTAAGTTGATATATAATGCAAATTAAATAAGTTGCAACAATTAAATGCTTAAATTTCCTAAAATTCCTCCTCCAAAGTTTACATGAATCCCCTCTTTAGTCCACACAAATGTCTATAAAGGAAAGATCCAAAACACGTCTCAAGCATACAAAAATTCTCATTACATTTGATCTTATGTGCTCTGAAACTCTTGGTCAACTAAGGAAAGACAGTGAAATGTTTAGAAATCACTTGGGTTCGTATATTTGGTTTTGTCTGCGATTGTTGACTAAGATTCTCAAATCCCTTTTGGGCTTCTATTGTTGGTCTAAATTAGCCCTGCACTTGTCTTCAAGGGACGTAGGGTTTGAAGGAAATATCATCTAGTTGTACAAGATATTGATGTAAGGATGGATAGCAGGGTTTGACCAGCTGAGCAGTAGTGTTTACACGTATGTTGATAGCTCTTCGAGGGCATAGTTTGAGAGAATTGGTAGCAAGCCATAGGGATGACCTGAGGCACCTGCTTTTATGCCATCAATTGATAGCAGTGCCAGATGGTTGCAACATTGGGAGTAGTTTGGAACATGGAAGTAGTGTGATGTATGATTGGCTACATATGAACCCTGATGCTTATTCATTCATGAGAAGTTCAATATAGTGACGTGTAGTGGTAGTGATTTGGGAGGATCTAGAAATACAAGTGACCTTGAAAATAGCTCAAAAATAAAAGTCTTCAGATGAAAGAAAAACCATGACTAGGTTGTAGTGCTCGTTGCCCTGATTCAAAAGGTGCAAACGACACTCAGATTCGACTTTTTATGGTCAAGATATGGTTGGTCAAAGTTTTTGTCAAAGTGGACAAGTGGTAGGCATAAGGATGCTACAAATTGGCTGAGAGCCAACGCACGGAATGTGGCTCCCGAGAACGAGAAAAATTGTAGGGTGGTTAATTTGTCTATGAACCCATAAAGTCGGCATTATTGGACAAAATGGGTTGGTTATATAAAAACCAAAAAAATATAATTATTGGGGGGGCGACCTGCTACCCCCACCACCCTACTCTGCATATTATATATGGCATATGAAGGTTGGGTCGGCCACATGGTGCGAACCCTGCCAAACAAATAGCGACTAGTGGGGCTTGAACCTGCTCGAACTGACCCCCACTGGGTGGTCTCAAATCTCCACCCAAAAGCAGATTATATTAATAGTCAATGGTTTAACTAAAGTTTTTGCGATTAAAACAAATGCTAGTGGTAACAACAAACCCCTCCAAATTTAATACACGGTTAAAACAAATTTCCATAGGTGGGGGTTCGGCGGGGTTGGAACCCTTGATCTCCCCAGCTCAACCTCTCTACCCTAACAAACACACCAAGGTGGAGTGCTTTGTAAAGTCTGCCACCTCTACACTATTTAAACTTGCCTTTTCTCATTCGACGGGGAAGGAACCAGTGGACGAGGAGCGGAACTGTGAGGAGGAACCACACCGAGTAGAACTAGGAGCGGCCCAGGGGCCTCGAAACCTGAGCGAGGGTATTAGAAAGATTCTCTAAAGATTCCCTAGAGGGTCAAGAGTGACTTTGTCATAATTTGAAAAATTTATTGTCGTTTCTGCACTGTTTTTCACCAAGAATTCAGTGGTGATGTCAATTTCAGCAGCTGGGCTCTCCATTTTTAGGCCATCTTCCATATTAGAGGTATAAGGACCATTTATGTAATGTTTCTTGTACTTGATTTATTTGATGCCACTTAATAAAAGTTGGCCTCCCCACTATTGAGCAGGGCCTAGAGACGTAGCCCACATTGGGTGAACTCCGTAAGCAAATCCTTGTGTCTTGATCTTATGTTTGCTTATGTTTTTCCTATTTTTTCATGTGGTTTAAGTTTAAGTTTCATTGTTAATATGCTCTGTTATATGCAATTCTAAATGCATCCTTGAAGTTAAAAGATCTGGATCAAGTTTGGTATTAGATAAGGTCTACTTGATGCGAGTTGCGTGAGTGAATGTTAACCAGGAACAAGCTCCAAAGAGGTGAAGGAAAACTTAAGTCCTTTGATCGTGAAGCAGGGTGTGCACCATGAATACAAAGCATGGAAGATGAGGAAGCTTGATGGGAGGAAAAATGAAACTATCACAAGGTTTTCTACAACATGGCGAAGAAAGTTGATAAGCTATTTGTTGAGTATGAGAAGACAATCAAGCTTGAGAAGAAAGAGCCAGATGACCATGCATAGGTAAATCATGGCGGAGAAGAGCCTCCCCACTCTCCATCTTCTAGTGATAGTTCTTCTTCTTCTTCTTCTCATCACTCTAACATGCATCATAGGAAAACATCTAAAACTCAATTTTTTTAACTAGATGTCAAATTTGATTTACCTATTTTTACCAGAGAATCTAATGCAGAAAAGCTAGATAATTGGATAAGATAGGTTGATGTGTATTGTCACATACACAAAATCAAATAGGATGAATTCAAGATCCATCTAGCATCCCTTCGATTGACTGGTACCTCTCTCAGCTAGTGAGAAGGCAAGCTGTAGCAAGGTGGTAACAATATTCATAAACTTATTTCATCTTGGTATGAGTTCATTTTTGCTTTAAGGGGATAGTTTTACCCATTGGGATACAAACAGAAAGCCATGATGGAATGGAAACATTTGAAACAAAGTAAAGGTCAAAATGTTCATAGTTTTACAAAGGAGTTTAGGAAACAAGCTCTAGCATTGAATGTTCCACTAGACACTCTTGAGACGTAGATGAAATATATTGGCTCTTTGCATGGAAATTTACATCATTCATTGTTATTGTTTGAACCTAAAGATCTTGATGATGCTAGTGTGAAGGTTGTGCATATTGAAAGGAGGGGGAAGCATGAACAATATGAACAACCAAAAAGGGTTGCAACATCTAAGAGAAGAGGAGAAAATCCCTGTTGTACTCATTGTGAAAAACAAGGGCATGATGAGGAGAATTGATGGATACTGCACCCAGAATTGAGACCTAAGAGTAACGACAGAAAAGAGAAGCAGAAGACAGTTGCAACCATGCAAGAAGATCAAGAGTTTGAATCAGAGGAGGATGAGAAGGTCACAATTGTGGGATTTGTAGGCGGTGGACCAATTGACCTGGGGTCAGATTTAGGTGATGAAATGAAGATTGCAGCTTTTGGGATCGCAACAGATGGACACATCGACTTAGGTTCTGATTCAGGTGATGAGAAAAAAAATTCAGCAGGTGTTGTACCAAAGATTAAAAGGGCACCAAATGAGGCATGGCTCTAAGAACTTGAAGAAATAAACCAAAGCGTTTAGGCAGAAAATGTTGAACTAAGGAGACTCCTACAAGAATTAAAGAAGGAGAAACAAAGGTTGAAATACCAGTTACAAGCGAAGGAGGAGGCCTGAGAAAAGTTGCATCATAACCAACCTAAGGTAAAAGGTGATTCTTCAATTTCATGTACTTTTCATGATGATGATTTTGCTGCTTTTGAGAGACATAATACAGGAATTGGATCAAAAGTTTTGAAGAAAATGGGGTATCGAGGAAAGGGCCTCGACATTAATGGACAAGGCATTATGAACCCCATCAAAGTAGAGGAATTGCCTCGTTATGCAGGACTTGGGTATGTCAGAAAGGAAGTTGGGGAATGCTCCAAAACAACTCGTGACCAACCAATGAAAAATGATGAGAGCATTTCATCACATTGTAGCGATAGTGAGGGTTCCACAAACACTTATCAGAGGCACACCTAGGGAAAGGGATCCAAGATGACCCAAAAAGTTTCAAGGAGAATGAATCATTATGGTCACTATTGGTCAGCCAAATTGCTTCATTTTTAACCCCTTTCCTACTTCAAATTCATAACCTCAGACCTCTGCTTTAACCTCACAACCTCCTTATTCCTGCACTATTCCAAGAATCGTTCCCTTTCCTGCACTAACTTTATATTTCATATTTAAGGGTTTCAAATGTACTTAATTAATTATTTGTATAGATTTTATACCTTTAATATTATTTGCAACTAATATCTTCTTTCCTAAAGTATTTGGTAAGCAACGTATTAATCATTTATTTAGCATGGTCGAGTGTAGGTAGGGCGAATCCTAAACTTCCATGATAGCTCACTACCTAACGCGAACATCTCGTTCAGAATCGGTCATCTCGAGTAGGGCTTAGAGAGGAGATAAGTCAAGGATATGATAGTGATCAAGTCGTCGACCAAATGCTTAAGTTTAGTGTTTTGTTACAGTGTAAAGGTTCAGAACGTAATGTTGTTGTTATTTTGTTACAACCGAAAGGCTTAGATCGTAACGCTAAATGTGATTTTGTTACGTCCACAGGCCTAAAGGGATGTATATAATGTAGGATTCAAATAGGAAATGGAGCGATAGCAATGCAACTGTAATTGTGGTATTTTGTAATTTTGTTGGTATCGCCCTCGTTCTACACGGATTCGATTTCATCATGTACATTTGTTGATTCTGAAATTTAATATAAAGGGGCTCCACCATGTTATGTCAATCTTGTTTTTTAATTCTATGTTGATGCGTTGTTGAGAACTGAGTTTCCAAGTTTCTTAGACAGGGAAATAAGTTGGTTGGCTCGGGCCCAGCCAACCCAACTCATTCTCCCTTGCATTCTTCTTTCTCGTTAAAGGTGTGTTGATTTCGTTTTAATGTAAGGCATGAATTAAGTAGATGCTTCTATTCTTTCACAAATTTCAGGTTCGATTTCATTTATAGCCATTGTGTGACAGATCCATGGTGTGCATGCTTAACTAAGTTTGATCTTACCTTTTTGTAATTTTTCTTTTCGAAGCTTAGTATTATTTCTACCTGGATCATGTAAGCACGTTATTTCTGCACTAGTGCATTTACAGTTCTGCAATTTGATTTCTTTGGTTCATTATAATGAAGTCTTTCATTCTTTTCTGTCATAAGGATGTTGATGTGTTTTTGCAAGTGAGTGTTCATCCTTTAGAAGTATTCTTGATATTCTGGATTAAATATGGTAATTAAGGAATGAACAATGTTATAACACATTAATCTGTACCTGCACTTTACACTTTTAAGGAAAGGATTGAACTCTACATCTAATTATTCAAAGTCAACCTTTTTTATTTAAAAAATATTAAAAAGGTAGATCAGATTCATGTGAATAACTATTACAGGGATAAAGCTTTCTATCACAATTAGATGATTTCTTTAGTTGCATGAAAGAGTTCCTCGATTGAAGAAAAGTGTGCTTTGAATTTCGAAGTTAATTCTTATTTTGAAGTTAAGTTGGGTTGAAGCATCTTTCTGTTTGTGAAAGCTATTTCAAAGTTTTGTTCACCTTTGCAAATCCTTTTCTTAAGTTAACAGACTCTTTATTATTTTATGAAAGAAATTTGAAAACTTGGTGCAGGGATCTTTGTTCTGGTACATGAATCAATATCCTGATACAGGAACAAAGTGCTCTAGTCCTAAGACTTAGAGCCCCTACATGAGGACAAAAATATTCAATACAAGTGTAGAATATACTTCCAGCATATCAACTTTGTTCCGGTACTAGTGCAAGAATATTGCAAGAGTACAGGAATAACAGTTCGGTGCAGGGAGAAAGATCTATAAAGGAGTCAAATATCTTCAAAGGTCCAATTATTAATTTGACATACAACTATACTAAAAATGGACATAGATTTCCATTTAAATTAATCAGGATTACTTACAAGACTTTGAAATTTCCTTTTATTTAATTCTCTTCAAAAGTACTTTCCTTCATATTCCAACACTATAATTTCTTTGGTGTAAATTTCCAGGTGATATTTTCTTTTCAATTCTGCAAGATTGTAATTAAGGAAGTAGGAATAGAGTTAGGAAAAGTTCATATCATTTCTAGCATTTCCTGTGCTTTGCCTCTAAGTTTACGAAACCCCCGGGTTGACAATTAAGTGTTGAAGGATTCTGCTTAACCGCAATTCCTGCACCCAACCTTTTGGCATCGTTACCGGGGAGGCGATTTGAAATTGGTAAGAACTTTCATTTTCTACAATAAGGGTAATTTTGCTATTATTTTTTTGCAGTATGCTTCTATTTTTTTAAGGATTTTAGGAGTGCTGCTTTTTTATTCTTTGCAGCAATTTACTGATTCTTTTCTTTACAACATTTGATTTTTTTTTTTGGGGTTTGATTTTTAAAATGAATGCCTAAGAAAGGTAGGGGTCCAAAGCCCAATAAGGATCGATGAAACACTGAAAGATCTGAAAACTCTTCTTATATTTGACCTTCTTTTGCAGGTAGAAAGTCCAAGCATACCCATACTGATCACACTCGAACGACCCACTTGGATTCTGGAAACAGTGATTCAGGTGTGACACACCCCAAGAAGGGGAAGAAGGCGGCTAACGATGATCGGAAAGTCTAATTAGCAATAGTAAACCTTCATCTTTTGGAAGTGGTTGATTGGAGGCACAACAATGGCTGATCATAAAGACCATGTAGAGGGGACTAGCGAGAATTAGGTAAATGAAGAGCAGTCTACTTTTGGATTTCCAATAGTGAATTTTGAAGTGAATGTGAAAATGAAGAATATTTCACCGTCATCTCTTCCACATTTTCATGGTAAGGTGCACGAAGACCCAGATTCATTCCTTTTTTAGTGTGATATACTATGTAGGAGTTATGATTATTCTTCAGATGCCCAAAAATTAAAATTGTTTCCTACAACTCTCAAGGATTCAGGCTTGCACTGGTTCATAGGACTAGGAGGAAATGCTATAAGTTCTTGGGAGAAAATGAAGAGAGTGCTTCTGAATAAATATCAGGAATATCATAAAACTAGAGAAATTCAAGACGAGATCTTCACCATTGTACAAGGTGATGATAATACTTTGGAGGACTACTTAGAGAGATTTTTGTATATACTCCAAAGTTCCAAACACAAATTTGATTTAAGTACCATTCGAACCTTGTTCCTATGAGGGATTACTGAGGATTCTAGACATAATTTGAATTTGTTAGGACAAGGAGATATTGCTCAGAAAACTTTTGAACAAATTTGTGACTTGTGCAGGAAGTTCTCACAAAATCAATCTAGATGCACTAGAGGAGTTCAAAGCAGAACTAACAAACTGGGATCTACAGTTGCTATGATTATTGGCTTGGAGAATAAAATGGACAATATGAAAATTGAAATAATGAATACTGTTAGCAAACAAAAAGATTCTTTGAAATTTCAACAAAAACTAGAAAAAGAGTAAGAGTCATTGTCTATTTTTTGTCCAAAATGTAGGAAAAAACATCCGTTAAGAGTGTCCTGTTGATATAAAGAGTGCTAATAAATGTGTAATCTATGCAAAGAACCATGCCACTAAGGAATGCCCCTCCATACCTAGATTGAAAGTTGTATTTGAAGGAAAGCGTTCTGAACCTGAGCCATTACATGCCATGGGGGAGAGAAGGAACTGGCCACATGTATGTGCAGGTATGGTTCCTAAACCACATTTTTATGGTTATAATGCACCTCCATATTCCTATCATAATAATAATAATCACTCTCAACATTGGCGTAACAGAAACCATTTTCACCATGGACAATCCTCTCAACCTTGGCAACAAGGATGGATAGGGCCAAACCATTCATATCATTCCTATCCTACTAAGATGCCATCATATCCTCCTTCATATGCACGACACCATATGTCACAACCATATTTTCCCTCTCTACCTCAGTAGAGTCAACCAATGCCACCATTGCCTTTGCCACCACCATTTAGACCACCTCAACTACCTACTAAACCAGTACTGAATCCTAATAATAAGGTAGTATAACTGATTCACTCAGTTGGATCATCCCCTTATCCTACCTATCAAACCTTGTCGGTTGGGATAAATGAGCTTCAATTGAGATCGGGAAGGTTAGTTAAACCAGAAAAACAAAAACAACCCATGGTGATCATTGAGGAGAAAAATGAGGAGGCAACTCTTGATCATTCGAAAAACAATGTCACCATTTAGCCCATTACTGTACCTTCATATTCACCATCTTCTTCAAACCAGCCTCCCTATCCAGAGAGGTTGGTTATGGAGAAGAGTGACCTTGAGTCCACTCTAGTTTTAGAGTTAATGAATCTTTGCATAAAGTTTCCTTTACATCAAGATATTAGAGAAATTCCTATATGAACAAAGATCATTAGGGAGTTATGTCTTAAAAATCCAGGGAGGAAGAGAGTAGAACCTCATACCATTCAATTTGTTGGTAGAGCGGCCGAGTTAATGACATGATGCGTATCAATGGAGAAATATAAAGATCTTGGAAACCCAATTGTTTATGTCCATATAGGTGATATCCTTGTCTCTAATGTATTAATACACCTAGGGGTGGCCATCAATGTTATGACTAGGCAAACCATGGAACAACTTGGGTTGGACCATATTCTTCCTACACCCACCGTGCTTAAACTTTTAGAAAGATCTAAAATCAAGTCCGATGGAGTATTGGATGATGTCGTTGTCTATATAGATTCATGGGAATAACCTGCATATTTCGTTGTGCTTCAGCCAAAGAATCCAGTGGGAGGAAATCCTTTGATTCTGGGATGATCATGGTTTTCCACGGCCGATGCTTATATTGGATGTCGCTCTGGTGATATGTACATTTCACATGGAGACTCTAGGAAAAATGTCACCTTATATCCACCTGCAAGACCTATTCGGTAACTCAAGGACACTTTATGGTTAGATTATGACAGCAGTGATGAGGATACATGATCTATTTCTTTGATTCATCATCATATTGAGTCTACCCAGAGGGTGAATTACGAGATTTCTTGAACAATTTAGACATTATGCCTAACTTTGACACGCTTCATCAGATATTTAATCTGGATTTTCAAGAAAATTCTGATTCCCAACCTTCCTCATCCCATATTGTAGCACCATCTTCCTATACTCTTGAGCCTGAGACCACTCTTGTTGAAATTAGTTTAGGAAAATCTCTACACATTAGCTTAGACTTGGATTCATCTCAGTAAGATCAGCTTGTTACCTTGTTGCAAGATGACCTAGATGCATTCGCTTGGAGTTACGAAGATATGAAAGAAATTCTTCTTGAGACTTGTACTCATCATATCTATATCCAAGAGGGAGCCCAACCTATCCAACAACCCCAGAGATGAATGAGTCATGTGCTACGAGATATTGTTAAAGAGGAATTACAAAAACTCTTAGATGCTAATTTCATCTATCCCATTTCAGACAGTCAGTGGGTCTCTCCATTAGTGATAATCCCTAAGAAAGATGGGAGATGGAATATTTGCATTTATTACTGAGAATTAAACAAATCTACTCTCAAGGATTACTTTTCGCTTCTTTTCATCGATCAGGTGCTAGATACCCTTGCCGGTAAAAAGTACTTTTCATTTTTAGATGGCTTTAGTGGGTATAACCAAATCCTTATCACACCCTCAGATCAAGACAAAACTACCTTTACATGCCCTTGGGGTACATTTTCTTATCGAGTGCTTCCTTTCGGGTTGTGTAATGCACCCGCCACCTTTTGGAGGGTTGTGCTGGCTATTTTCGCTGATCTTGAATGTGTTGAGATTTATATGGATCATTTTTTGTGTTTGGTAACTCATTTGCTGAAGCTCTTAAAAATCTAGAAAAAGTGCTTTTACATTGCCAAGAGGCTCATCTTGCTTTGAGTGGTAAAAAATGTAGGTTAATGTGCAATGCAAGAGTGGTTCTTGGTCATTTGGTTTCTAACAAAGGTATCCAGGTAGACCTCGCTAAAGTCGAAGTCTTTTTTCGTCTGCCTGCACCCAAAACACAGAGGGAAGTGAGAGGCTTCCTGGGACATGTTGGTTATTACCGGAGATTCATTGAGAAATTTTCCAAGATTGCTACCCCCCTTTTTCGATTATTAGCTAAGGATAGTGATTTTTCCTGGTCCACAACTTGCCAACAGTCGTTTGAGACATTGAAGGAAAAATTAGTACAAGCACCAGTTTTGAGAGGACCAAACTGGTCCCTGCCATTTCACATTTCCTCCAATGCCTCAAACACTACCATTGGCACAACTTTAGGACAAGAGGAGAATAAACAATCCTATGCTATTTATTACATCAGAAAAAAAATTGTCACCTGCTGAATTAAACTATACAGCGACTAAGAAAGAATTTTTAGCCGTTATTTTTGCTATTAATAAATTTAGACATTACATTATAGGATATGAAGTTTATGTGCATACTGATCATTCTGCTATAAAATATTTAATGAATAAACCTTTAACTAGCGGTAGAGTGACTAGGTGGTTGCTTTTATTACAAGAATTCAATGTTACAATTATTGATAGACCAAGAAGTCTAATGTTGTAGATGATTATCTTTATAGATTAAATAATCCCGATGAAGTAATTCCTATTGATGATGATTTCCCCGACAAACATATTTTTTCTATTTTCTGTATTCAAGCTTCTGTGATCCATAATGAATTAAACAAAGTCTTTTGGTAGAAATCACATGAGAGAATTTTTTGGCCGACGCGTTTTGAACCAACTAGTGTGGTTCATCATTATGACCAGATGAAGAGCCGAACCATGGCAAAGGCTTAAATAGAGAGCAATGTAGAGACATAATTTCAAGTAACGGCTATATTTGAA
>APFE030660605.1:18644-30376 GCA_000404065.3 Pinus taeda | reverse complement strand
TTATTGTTCAAATATAGTCATCACTTGAAATTATGTCTCTACATTTCTACCTATTTAAGCCTTTGCCACGGTCTGCCTCTTCATATAGTCCTGATGATGAACCACACTTGTTGGTTCGAAACACGTCGGCCAAAAAATTCTCTCATGTGATTTCTACCGAAAGACTTTGTTTATTATTTTTTCTATGTCGGCAAAATCCCCATGGTTTGCTAATATAGCTAATTAGTTAGTCACAAGAAAAATACCACCTCACTTATTCGCTTGTGAAAAGCGGAATATCATTCAGAAAAGTGCTTTATATTCTTGGATACAGGGAGACCTCTTTTACACTGGACCAGATCTTGTTATTCATAGATGTGTGAGAGAGAAAGAAATGTTTGATATCTTAAAATTTGCCCATGATGAACCTTGCAGTGGCCACTTCGCTAATAAACGAACTGCATATAAAATTTTATGCACTGGCTATTTTTGGCCTTCCTTGTTTAAGGATGCCAAGTAATATGTTAGGTGTTGTGATAGTTGTCAACGGATGGGTCAACCTGTTCAAGCCAATAAAATTCCTTTATGTCCTCAAGTTATGATTAAGTGCTTTGAAAAATGGGTTATTGATTTCGTAGGACCCATAAATCCCACATCTTTAAATAAAGAGCATATATTGGCTTGTATTGATTTTGTTACTAAATGGGTAGAGGCTAAAGCTGTTTCTTTTGCCATTGAGAAAGTTGTTGTTGATTTTCTATTTAGTGAAATTTTTACTAGATTCGCTGTTCCTAGAGAAAGTGTTTCCGACAATGGACCGCAGTTTGTTTCTAACTTGGTACAAGAAGTCATGTATCAATATAAGATTTGGCACAGGAAATCTACACCATACCACCCGCAAGAAAATTTCCAGGTGGAATCTACAAACAAGGTGATCGCATCCATCCTCACCAAAACAGTAAACATGCACATGAAGGATTGGGCCAGCCGATTTCCTAAAGCCTTATGGGCTTATCGAACCACTTGGAGGAACAACACGGGACATACACCATATGAGCTAGTGTATGGAAAACAAGTCCTTTTGCCAATTGAGTTTTAGATAAAGACTTTTAGAATTGCAGTTCAATTGGGTCCAGATCTCTCGGAAGCACACCAATAGTGTCTATTGCAGCTAAACGAGTTGGATGAATTTCGAAGGGATGTTGTTCAACAGAATATTTTAGTGCAGCAGCAACACAAGAAGTGGCATGCCAAGTTTATCAAGAAGAAACAGTTCCAACCAGCTCATTGGGTACTTTCTCTATGATTCTATATTTAAACATTTTAAAGGGAAGTTCCATACTCGTTGGATGGGACCGTATGAGGTAATTCAAGTTTTCGACAATGGGGTTGTAGAAGTCAAAACTATTGATGGGAAAAAATCAATTTTCTTTATCAATGAGCATAGGCTTAAAGCATACTTTCAGCCTCTCACAAAGGAAGATTTCATGCAGTAGTCTGAACTTCAGTTGGTAGGTGGCTATGTCAGCCTATTGTGATCTTATTTCTTCTCTCTTGAAATAAAGTTCAAATAAAATCCAATAATAATAAATAAATAAATAAAAAGGTAAAGATTTGTTTTCCTGTGATTGTGAAAATCAGTTTTACTGACATGATTGTAAAGGATCAACCTGAAAAACTAGCTTGCTGGAAGGAAGATCAAATTCTAATAAAATGGGAATGTTTCTTGATTTTTAGATGTGTTGACTGTCACAAAGAAGAAGTAGGTTCAAGTGCAGGAACCAAGTCCTTATCCAAGTTTGGGATAGTTGGCATGGAAATTTTTATGCAAGCAACACTCAATTCTCGTTGCATTTAGTTTTCGTATCAACACTATACACGAAGATTTCAAGCAAAATTCTACCCTTCTTCTACTCACATTTTCATAAACAAATCCCCTAATTTTCTTCTTTTGATCCCATGAAGTTTACCATTCCTTTCTTCAAAGAAACTTTCCCTATCCCATTTCGTATTTCCCTCTTTTCCTCTTGAAAAATTTTCCCCAAAATCCCTTTTCGATTTGTCCCTCTTGGTGGTCTCACTCTTGAATTCCTTGTCATAATTTCCTTCTCATTATAAAATTTACCCCTTTTCCCACTTATTTTCTCCCTCATGGATTGATTGCAGGATCTTATGTGAACTCACAACTCAGATCGAAAGGCATATATCAACACCCAAGACTGGCGAATAAAACCTCCCTTGTATATCCAACAATTTTTTCAAATCCAGCCTATGAATTATATCCTATCAGATATTTTTTTTGGTTCCCTTTCTCTTTCCAGATATACTACAAATATCCCTAGAGCAAGAATGTGTGTTCGAGTGCAAGCATGTTTAGCGCAGGCATGTTCAATTTCAGGCATGTTCAGTGCAGGCATGTTTAAGTGAAGGCATGTTCAATGCAGGCATGTTTAGTACAAGAATCCGCACTGCTGAGTGCCCAATTATGAAAACACATGTTCTGGTGTAGGAACAATGGTCTCAATGCAAATACAGTGCAGGAACACCTAGTGCAAAAATTTGTATTGAAAAGCTTATCTTGGTTTCATAAATTTTTTGTACATGCAGAATGACTGCACCACCTGTAGATCATGGCATTCAATAATTTGTATTATGGTTAGCACTTTGTTTGATCATTTTCTAAATTCGGAAGAAATCATTTAAGTACAAAGATATTTTAGGTTATGAAATATCATCTTTTAAATGAGTATTGAGTACACCTTAAGTGAGATCATGAAGTGAATGTGAGATGGTACAATTCTCCTGAAATCCAATACTTACCTCTTCTTGAAAATACTCATCACCTGTCAATGATGGACTTACCTCATATCTGACCTCGCATGACCATTACATCGAATCATAATCATCATCGCTTGCCTATAATTGAACCAATTCGTATTCAAATTTGTCCTAGGAGTGTAATCTTAATAATGGAGCATGACCGTTTGGAAGGTGGCTAATATACCGGCGGATGTATAGCTCGACCATCATAATTCCCTCGACAAAGCTTTGAGCTCTTCATGTAATACTCTTTCAAAGTTTTAGAGAGAGATTGGGTGAATTCAAATAGAGAAATGGCGCCTGTAAGGATTCTACCATGTATAGAAATCCCTGGTAAGATGAACGTGCAGGAGACCCTTAGTGACATTGAAATTCCAGGTATTGAAACCCTTGACGATGTTGAAATGCAGGAATTGGGTAGTCAGGATAACCTTGACCCTGATGATGTCGGAACATGTTTGGAATCGACTGGCGAGAAGTCCACAACAAAGGAATTGGGAGTAGAAAACTCCACCCTCTATCTGAAAACTCAGATAAAAGAGCTCAAGCAACATGTTTACAACTTGGAGATATTAAACCAAACCATGGAAGAGCAGGATACAATGCATAAGCAGATAAATGTAGATTTGGCAAGAAAAGTGAAAGAGAAAAAAAGATAAGTCAAGATATGGAAATTTTGAGCCTCAAATTGTATAAACGTCTTAAAAAGGTGACCAAGCAACTCAAGAAGGCAAAGACTGTGAAAGCAAGCATCAACATACAAGTTCAGGATTGAAGGGAGGCTCCTTTGTTTTGGTTTTTTTGCTGTAGGTAAAGGTTGTTTGAGGACACACAACAACATAGGGAAGGGAGGATGTTGGTAGGCTAAATTGTTCATTTTTAACCCATTTCCTACTTAAAATTCATAACCTTATACCTCTGTTTTAACCTTGCAATCTCTTTATTCTTGCACTATTTCAAGAATCGTGCCTTTTCCTGCACTAGCTTTGTATTTCATATTTAAGGGTTACAAATGTACTTAATTAATTATTTTCATAGATTTTATACCTTTAATATTCTTTGCAGCTAATATCTACTTTCCTAAAGTATTTTGTAAGCAACGTATTAATCATTTCTTTAGCTGGATAATCCTAAACTTTCGTGACATTTCACTGCCTAATGCAGACATATCATTCAAAATCGGTCATCTCAAGTTGGGATCAAAGTAGAGATAAGTCAAGGATATGATAGAGATTAGGTCACTGGCCGAATGCTTAAGTTTAGTGTCTTATTCTAGCCGAAAGGCTTAGAATGTAATGTTTTTGTTATTTCGTTACAGCAAAAAGGCTTAGATTGTAACTATAAATGTAATTTTGTTATGACTGCGTGCCTAAAGGGATGTATATAATGTAAGATTTAGGTAGGAAATGGAGCAATAGCAATGCTACTGCAACTGTGGTATTTTGTAATTTTGTTGGTATCGCCCTCGTTCTAGGCTGGATTCAATTCCATCATGTACATTTGTTGATTCTGAAATTTAATATAAAGCGACTGTGCCATGTTATTTCAATCATGTATTTTAATTCTATGTTGATGTGTTGTTGAGAACTAAGTTTCCAAGTTTCTTAAACAGGGAAACGAGTTGGTTGGTAGCTTGTTCTCCCTTGCATTCTTATTTCTTGTTAAATGTGTGTTGATTTTGTCTTAATCCAAGGTGTGAATTAAGTAGATGCTTCTATTCTTTCACAAAGTTCAGGTTCAATTTCATTTATAGCCATTGTGTGATAGATCCGTGGTGTGCATGCTTAACTAAGTTTGATTTTACCTTTTTGTAATTTTTCTTTTCGAAGCTTAGTATTATTTATTCCTAGACCATGCAAGCATGGTATTCCTCCACTAATGCATTTATAGTTATGCAATTTGATTTATTTGGTTCATTATAGTGAAGTCTCGTTCTTTTCTATCATAAGGATCTTGATGCGTTTCTACAAGTGAGTTTTCATCTTTTAGAAGTATTCTTGATATTCTGGATTAAATATGGTAATTAAGGAATGAACGTTCTTATAACGCATTAATCTATACCTGCACTTTACACTTTTAAGGAAAGGATTGAACTCCACATCTAATTATACAAAGTGAACCTTTCTGAATTAAAATATTAAAAAGGAAGACCTGGTTTATCTGAATAACAATTATGGGGATAATGTCTGTTGTCACAATTAGATGATTTCTTTAGTTGCATGAAAGAATTCCACGATTGAAGAAAAGTGTGCTTTGACTTTCGAAGTTGATTCTTATTTTGAAGTTAAGTTGGGTTGAAGCATCTTTCTGTTTGTGAAAGCTATTTCAAAGTTCTATTCACCTTTACAAATCCTTTTCTTAAGTTAACACACTCTTTATTCATTTATGAAAGAAATTTGAAAACTTGGTGCAAGAATCTCTCTTCCGGTACAGGGATCAATATCTTGATACAGGAACAGAGTGCTCTAGTCCTAAGACTTAAAGCCCCTACATGAGGAAAAAAAGCTTCAATACAAGTGTAGAATATACTTCCAGCATATAAACTTTGTTCCGATACTGGTGCAAGAATATTGCAGGAGTACAAGAATAACAACTCAATGCAAGGAGAAAGATCTATAAAGAAGTCAGATATCTTCAAGGGTCCAATTATTAATATGAAATATAACTATATTGAAGATGGACATAGATTTCCATTTCAATTAATCAGGATTGCTTACAAGAGTTTGAAAGTTCCTTTTATTTATTTCTCCGCAAAAAGTACTTTTTTTCATATTCCAGCACTAGAATTTATTTGGTGTAAATTGTTCAGTGATCTTTTCTTTTTGATTCTGCAAGATTATAATTAAGGAAGTAGGAATATAGTTACGAAAAGTTCATATCATTTATGGCATTTCCTATGCTTCGCCTCTAAGTTTACAAAATACCTGGGTTGACAATTAAGTGTTGAAGGAGTCTACTTAACCACAATTCCTGCACCCAACAATCACTGCAACAAGGTTGAACACCAAAGGGCCATGTGTCAGATGCTCCATGCCCGAAAAGCATCGATAAAGAATCCGACAAGTGAAAATTTTAAACAAACAAATCCACCACACTCATGGTGGTATTCTTTATTAAGTAATTTATGGTTCTAGTAGGTCGCCTTTTGTAATCATGCATTGCAAATAAATTGTAAAAGTAATGATGTGTTTTCCATTACTTACTAAAGAAATGATGATGTTATGGCCTTTTGTGAGTAGTTGGGGTATTGGTTTCTATTATGATGTAAACTTGACCAAAGAGTGCATTATAAACTCTTGGCAAGTATAGGGTTGTTTGAGTCATGTGTGGTTTTTTATGTGGTTGCAAAGAATGTACTAGATTTGCATGCAATACAGGTGATGACAATCTGGCTTGACAAGACACAAGTAGTGTGCTAGACGTGTTTATGCTTTTGGCAGTCTAAAATATGTTTAAGTGGGGAGGAATGATCTAGAAATACAAGTGGCCTTGAAAATAACCCAAAAATAAAATTATTCATATGGAATCAAAACTATGACCAGATTGTAGTGCCCGTCACCCTGATTCCAATGATGTGATCGACACTCAAATCTGATTTCGTATGATTCAGATATAGCTGGTCAAATTTTTGGTCAAAGTGGACAAGTGGCAGGCTTAAGGAGGCTACAAATTGACCAAGACCCGACACATGAAATTAAGCTCCCAAGAATGGGTGAGATTGTAGGATGGTTAGTTTTTCTATGAACCCCTAAAATTGACAAAATTGGACAAAATCAGTTGGTTATATAAAGACAATAAAATTATAATTATGGGGGGGCGGAATTTCACCCCCGCCACCCCCGCTCTGCATGTTATATATGCCATATGAAGGTTAGGTCAGGGCCACATGGTGCAAACCCCTTCCACCAAATACCAACCAAAATCCAATACCGGTGGGGTTCAAACCCACCCAGCCGACATGGTTGGCCCCTGCCGAGTGGTCTTGAATCTCCACCCAATGACAAATTATATAATAAACAATGGTTATAAAGTTTCGGCGGTTAAAACAAATGCTAGCGATAACAACGAACCCTGCCAATTTTAATATATGATTAAACGAATTGCCACACGTGGGGGGTCAGTAGGGTTTAAACCCCTGACCTTCCCGCCTCAACCTCTCCACCCTAACCAATGCACCAAGGTGGGGTATTTTATAAAGGCTGCCACCTCTACACTGTTTAAACCTTCCTTTTCCCATTCGACAAGGGAGGAACCAGCAGACGAGGAGCAAAACTGAGAGGTGGAACCATGCTGGGTGGAACTAGGAGTGGCCCAAGGGCTTGGAACCCTGAGTAGGGGTATCAAAAAGATTCGTTGAAGATTCCCTAGAGGTCCAGGAGTGACTTTATAAGAATTTGAAGATTTTATAGTCTTGTATACACAATTTTTCGCCAGGTTTTCAGTGGTGACATCAATTTCAGCAGTTGGGCTCTCCATTTTCAGGCCATCTCCCAGACTAGAGGTATAAGGGTCATTTAAGTAATGTTTCTTGTACTTGATTTATTTGATAACACTTAATAAAAGAAGGCCTCCCCACTATTGAGCAAGGCCCAGTGATGCAGCCCATATTTGGTGAACTCCGTAATCAAATCTTTGTGTCTTGATCTCATGTTTGTTTATGTTTTTCTGCTTCTTGTCATGTGGTTTAAGTTGCATGGTTAATATTCTCTGCTATATGAAATTATAAATTCATCCTTGAAGTTAAGAGATATGGATTAGGTAGTCCATGTTGTGATATCTTGATGGTGAGCAGTGCAACAGTTCGGTTATGGTGTATAGTGAGCTTTGCGAGCAGTGACAGTGATGTGAAGTTGAGTAGTGACTTTGATGTGTAGCATTGTACAATGATCATTTTAATTTTTGAGTGGTTAGTGGCTACCAGGATTTGATAGATATACAACATCTTATTTACAACTTTACTATATTGATTCAGAGGATAGGGGGATCAAGTCTGAAAATTGTGAAACCTGTTTTGTCATCTCTTTGGGGTGGTAGGATGGTGCAAGGTAGCTGATTGGATTTTTTTTCCACTAGATTGGAACCTGTATATTTTTTGAAGACTCCATGCCTAAGGATGTACCAAAGGCTAATTGTACCATCTAAGATCATCATACTATTAGAGTTTCTAAACTCTACTTCTTCTTCTTATCATTTTATGTTGTACACAAATTTCGTAATCCCTATGCGGACAATGTAAAAGTGATACTAGTATGTGGAGTCGAGTCATGTAACAACCCCGGGTAGCTTGAGACCTTATCATCAAGTGAGTATTACTCTGAGATTTTTTTTTTTACTTGGCTAATTATCATCTTCTTTACAAGAACTTAATAATTATTTAAGTTTTCTCTTCCAAATATACCCTAAAGATGGAGTACGACTTGATGGTGAGGCCTTGGGTGAGTCCTAGTTTTTATGGTAAAGGTATATTACCATACTAGATCATATAAAATTTCGTGGAATTTGATTAGGTCTAGGGGGTCCTTTTATAATTTTTAAAATTTCCCACAGGGCGGAAATTGGAATAAAATTTATATATGAAATGTAATAAGTGTTGTCTAGAGAAGCTGTATGGGGTATGAGTAATAAAACTTACACCTCTAACCCTCAAATTTATACTGTAACACACTTTGAGGGGTTAAAAATGTGTTCTAGACCCTCAAAACCCATTTTTCCTAAGTTTAGTGGGAAATTTGACAATAAATTAAACCAATAATTAAATAAATGGAGAAAAATAAATATCCACACATGCTAAATGATGTGGAAAATAAGGTGGAAAATTGTGGAGGAGTTAAAGTGAATTCCCAAGGTGTTGTGGACTCCTAAAATCAAGGAATGGATATGTGCTCAAGGAAATCAAATTTCTTGACATAAATGCAACAACTTTTGACTGGGAAATTCAAATTTGTGGAATTAAAGCACATTTGGGAGGATTTGGGAGCATATTTGGCAAAGATTTTTATGGGAAATTATCCCCACATTGGTTCCCACCCATATACACTTGTCATTTCATCATGGAATTTGATTTTGCTTGAAGGATTCTTGATGTCACTTCGGAAATTCAAATTTGCATGAAGGTGCTTTGGGATTGTCACCCATTTGTTTTGGAATTGTCACGATTTTCTTTGGGATTGGATCCCAACCTTCTATATAATAAGAGTTTTTTTCTCTCACTATGTAATCTTTTGCACTAGCTATTGTGCTTGGGGAGACTCTGCTCCTATGTGCACTTGTGCTTTATATGAATAAAAAAGACTTTGGGGTTCATTCATAGGTGCTTATCTCTTGAAGGTTGTGTTTGGTTCAATGATGGTATACTTATCTAGTTATGCTTTATTTTGTTCCATTTCTCATATTCTTTACAGAGTTATGAATGTACAACTATCTTACATTTACAGTTGTTTATTTGATATGCTCTAGGCTAGAGAACTCTATTTATTTTCATACAAATTCTAGAGTTTTCTTTCCATTGTGTATTGTTTAAATCCATATGAGCTATTGTGCATGTGATGTTTTGTAGGGAACATCTCTAGATCGATTAGCGGGCGTGACAGGAAGTCTTCAAGAGGCCAACCCACTCTCGACATAGCTCTCAAGTAGCTCCTATATTTATTTGATTTTCATAAGTTTACCTTTTGAAAGTGTTTTGTTTTGCATGGTCCCTTTTGACATAGTTTGTGCATAGGTCAATATTTCAATCAAATTTATTTCATAAACTCTTGTGCTTTCATTTCTTATCTAGCTAATCAAGATATCCTTATAAGCTAGACAAATGATGGGGTCTTTTCCCATCACCTGATTTAGTTTTTGTATATTATATTGTATCATTATCACTCATTTTTCTTGTTCTTTTCCACACTAACTTTGATTTTTAGTTTTGCAGCCCTAACATTTTTTATTTAGGTTCTCTCAAGCTGCAAGTTCCATTTTCAAGGAGGTCATGGGCATTAGGAGAGTTTGCGAAAAAGGATAGGTTGTGTACGACTTTGAGAACTTGTATTTCCTAATTTTAGCACCATCTTCATCTCCCTTGAGGCTCCATACTTTAACGAATTTCTTTGTGGCTTCAAAATCTCACTTGTACCTCCATCAATTCCTTGGATAGTTGTCAAATATCCATTAACCTAATTGTAAACCATAATAATATATATATATATTTTTGTGGGAGCGAAGGCTCTACCCATTGGCATCCTATCTCTCCATTTATTGAGAGAGCTTGTAGGTAGATTGATTGTTAGTTTTGACATTTCCAGTTTTGATCACATCTTATGCATGCTTTAAGTAGGAAATTAACATAACTACACATCACATTCTCTTTCCCAAAGTTCACTACAATTTTCTTGCACCATTTACAATTGTTACTACAAGTCTCAAATTTACATTTTACTTTGTTAAGCAATTTTCTCTCACTTTGTGAAAGAATTTCCATTATTTTAGCAAACTTTGATATAATTGGCTTGACTATTGCCTAAATCATCCACAATTTATAGTTGTTCTACATTTTGAGTATATTTGGAGCATTGTCTGTTGGGAAAATTTATCTTTCAAAGCAATCATTTACTTTCATGTCAAGCAAGTTGTCTTTCATTTTCTCAAGTTAAGAGTTTCTTTTGCAAAGTTATCGTAGGCATAAATATTATTTTATTTTCAAAGTGTTTTCAATTTACATTGAGAAAGTTTACAAGCTTTATTTTCTTTAGTTTGTTCATCATCCATATTTAGCAACTCACAATTCTTATAAAGCTTATGCATCTTGTGTTTACTTGAGCAATAATCTTGTGGAGGATACTTAATTGAAACAATCTTTCACATATAAAAAACCTCACTTGCACATCATAGTAGGAATTATAATTTAGTTGCATTTTAAAAATTAACCTCCAAGGATAAGCTTGGTCGATGGAAATCATAGGAATATAATTACTTGGAAAGTTATTCCAATTGGTACGAAGTAAGGTAAAGGCGTGTGACCCTACAGTTATGAAGATGGCTTGTCCCCTTGTAGGAACGAAGGCACACATTGACTAGTAAGATAAACAGATGTGTATCGTTATAGACACCACCATGTCCTCGCCCCCTCTTTCTTATGATCACCACAATTTTTATCCTTTGGTAAGAGCTCAAAAGGAGGATATCTCATGTAGATCAAGCATTTAAATTAAAAGCAACCAAGATAATTGCATCCAATTTTAGTTTAGGTGCATTTCATATTAACTCATTGTTTCACTTGCAAATAACTGTTTTGTGGAGTTCTTTTCGAAGGTGTATGAAAAGGGACCACTTTAGACTGTGGATGAAAAACAACCTCAACAATAAAAATGGTTGTAAAATAGTGTGGATCTACAGCAAATGATAGAAACAAAACCTGCCAAAGCCCTGATCTATCCAATGGAAACCAAATATATAAAGAATATATTTTATTAGATGACACATGTGAAGGGAACAAATAATGTTACCAGTCCCCCTCTATGGGATAGGTTCTTGACTATCCTCAATATTTTCAGCTCTGTAGAGTCTCTCTCCTCTACAATGTGTAAACCCAACAAAAAAAATATTTGAGCTCAATGGGAACTCAAATGAAAAAGGCAAATTGTGAGCGACAGTGATAATAATCAGAGCCACAACAATGAGTGCAACAATGAAAATGATCAAAAGTGAAGAATGCATGTAAAACCCTCCAATTTATAACAAAATATTGGGTTATTCTCGAATAATAGAAAATAATAAAATATTATTCACCAAATTCTAGAATTAATCGTTTGGAATATTTTATTATATTTGGTTGGAGGGAAAAAGTATTTAAATTGGTTAAATACTTTTATTTAGAAATAATAAATAAATAAATGATTTATTTATCATCTCAAGGAATGTGGTTAAGGAATAATAAAAAAATAATGATT
>APFE030660605.1:0-18068 GCA_000404065.3 Pinus taeda | reverse complement strand
GAGAGAGAGAGAGAGAGAGAGAGAGAGAGAGAGAGAGAGAGAGAGAGAGAGAGAGAGAGATCAATGGAGTTGAATCGAAAGAGGATAGTGACTGAGGGGACGAGACCAACTAATTTATGTAAGTCTCCTTTTATGCGGTGGTACCTGATGTCAAATGAGGTGGGGGAGGCATACCCATACTTGCCGAGATAACTGAGTACAAATAATAATAGCGCCCCCAGCAAAATGAAATTGAGCACTAAATTACATGCTAACTGGTACATGACACGCTGGCATAAATGAGCCAGAAAATAATACAATGTATCCCATATACATAATGCGCCTGGAAAAACATGATCCAGGACTTAATACAATAGCATCTGAGTACAGGGACATAATGGCCCTTCCCTCAAAAAATGGTTGGGAGGGAGGGTATAGCAACCAAAGAAGCCCTGCTGGACAAGAAAGGGCTCTTCAAAACTGAATAGATCTCTGAAGGAGACATGCATGCTATGAGCACTACAAGCGGCAGGAACCAAACCCATCAAATCTGCAGAAATGCATCTGAGGCTGTAACATAATATGAAGTCATCCAGGCATGTGGGTGGCTACCTGAAGGGCCACCCCCTTATGAGGTCTGAAACATCTCACACACACCTGGGAATCACTGGTGCAATCTACTGCATCACTGGACCATCAAGTGTATGAATCACAAGCATGAAACAATCAAGTCAAAGGGAAATGATGATTCCCTTTGCTTGATCTGAGGCACCGAACAAGAGTGGAAGCTGGAACCAAGATACACCGCCCTCTAGGTCAGTCTTCTGGAATAGATGTGCTGATGTTGACAGAATAGGGCCACCATAGGTGAGGAAATGAGGATCCTCAATGAAGGCACACGGGAAAATAGTAATGTGGTTGATGGAATGACATGAGGGAAAATGAGTAAAATGGGACTGAGGGACAAACAAACGTCTTCCCTTGTCAGAGCATAAAGTGCATAGTTGACCTGATAGTGACTGACTCGACTCTAGGGGGATGGTGGACAGTATGACGGAAGGCCAAAATGGGCAACACAGGATGAATGGTATGTAAATATGGATGGACTACTGTGACATGATACAATGGGACGTGAAACAGACTCCATGGATGCAAAGGTGACTCATCGTGGATGCTCTGCACAAGGGTGACTCGATGATGCTGCCACACAGAATAGGCCCAGTAGGGACCATGAAAACATGAGAATATTATGGTTTCTCATGAAGAAAATAAACACGTGAGATGACAAGCACCAAGGGAAGGTGGTCCCCAAAGTACAAGTGTTGCATATGAAGAAATTATATTTTGAGAGGTGACAAAGTGACCCTTCTTGAAAAAATGGCTTCCAGGTGAAGTGTCAAATCATAAAAAACTAAGAGAGACCCATTATATCTTGCGATGAGATCTTTCCAATGGTACTGATAGTTCATCTAACTAAGCTATGGTTTGGTAGAAAAGGGCAACAGAATAACTGTGGGTTTTTCCAGAAAATGGCTCTTTCCCTCCAATTTAATGCATTTCCTAAGTGAGCTATGGTGAATTTGGAGAGGAGGAGAAGGCATTAAATCTTATGGAGATCGTAGCAGAAAAACTAACCATCATAATCAGGTTCTGTGACTTTCAGGAAAGTGGCCTTACTTGTCTAAAGACAACCTTAATGCTTCTTGGAACAATGGTTCCTGATGAAGAATTAAGGGAAGAGGAAAATGAGAATGAACTACTATAGGAGGTCTAGAATCATCCTCACCCATGAGGTCAAACATGGGGACTATGTGGTAAAGGTGGTATGACATAGAGTAGAATATTTGAATATATTGTATCAAACATATATGATATGCGATATGAATATGGCTCATCGGAGAGGCTAGTAGGACCAACTATCCAAGGAATGGGAGGATAATCGACCATACTTAGATCCAGTGGGATCTAGGCTAAGACTTATGTTAATAAATAGAGAATATGGCCAGGGGAAATCATCATGCCCCCAATCAAGGGATACTACCCGCAAGCATATGTGATGGAGGGGACTGATCTGGTATTCAAAGGTGGGAATGATGCCCCCTAGTAAGAGGTGTTTGTGGAGTGCCATTGTGTTCTGAGTGCTCGAAAAAAGGATTCAAGCATCTTGACCAAAATTGGCATGAGATCCTCCAAAGGATGATAAGGAGAGGTAGGGGACTATGTGCTGCCCAGTATGCTATGGGCATACCGGATGTGTTTAGAGTGGTAGCCTCCAAACACATTTATTTTTATATGTTGATAAATAATGTGGTTATGCATATTTTATATGACGATTGTGGTTTTCATTTGTTTTGGTTATGGTTTTCTTCTATGGTATACATGTGATAAATGCCAATCTAGAATATTGTTTGCAATGGTATCTACATAGTTATTTTGGGCTCTAGTAACATGATTGAAAGTAATAGCTTCAAATTCACGTACCAACAACTTAACTTGTGGATATTTTCTAAATAGGTCTTGGTTATGCACATGATACACACCATTCAATTGCATAACAAGCAACAAGGAATCTAAACGAACTTGAATATGAGGGATGCGATGAGCAAGGGCATTGAATAACAAACCTATCACTGCACCATATTCGGCCTAGTTATTGGTGGCAGATCCAATGCACATGTCGTTAGAATGGACTAATGTATGAAATGGGGTGAAAATGGCCCATGTTTCCGAGGCTAGATTCCTAGAGAAGCAACTCTCATTGTCGGCATAACTGATATACAATGTGGATGATGGATCCATATGAAAGGTGCAAAAGACAACAAATGAGATGATGCAACCTACCTAAATTCATGATAGAAATAAATACACGCAAATCAATGGGATATGCTATGGGAAAAATTTCTTGAGGTAGAGTACATTGTGAGGATTAGGAAGAAATTGGCCTTTGAAATCCTCTAAGAGATATGCCCCCTTACCCAAGTCCTTACGAATGATGTAAGGTCCTTGCCATAATGATGAGTGATACAATGATGAAGGATACAATCAACATCATGATGATAAAGTTCACTGTCGATGAGAAAATAGCGAGGTGCCTATTATCAGATGTGTTGTCGATCATTATGAGTAAGATAGGGGGGGGGGGGGGGGGGATTATGGGTTCACAAACATGTGAGAATATCCCTGTACCAAGGATCATCCAAAGTGATAGTAAAAAAGTTTTCATCGGGGAGATCTTCATTAACCAGTGGATCACGTGCACCAGTGGGCAATTCAGAAATGAATTCAACAAGGGCCAAACCTTTCTTACTCCTAGGTGTAACAAACTCAAGATAGAACTCCTGGAGGGTAAGGATCCAATAGACATACTTCCCATTAATGATGCGTCTACTCAATAAGAAAGTCACGGGGTTGGAGTTTGTCATGACCCTAGTGATACCCATAAGGATATAGTGACAAAGATTCTGGACCGAGAACATGACAAAGAGCGCCAAATTCTCTTCATGAGAGTAGTTCATGGGGGGACCTACAAGATTCTTATTGAAATATAAGATAACGTGCTCATTCTGATTGTCATCTCCCTAAATAAGGACCCTATCTATCGAATAGGTGGAAGTCGAGATGTACAGGATGAAATCCCTCGTGAAGTTAGGGGGACTAATCAAGGGAGTGGAAGTGAGAGCATGCTTCAGCGCATCAAAAGAATATTGAATGTAAAAATCTCCAAAAAATGGAATGGTTGAGTGAAGGAGCCTAAGAAACCCATGTGCGGTGGTCGCATAGTCAGGGACGAACTTCCAAAGGAAGTTGGCTTTGCCTTGGAGGCTTTGTAACTGTCACAAGCTACGAGGAGGTGGAAGCTCAAGAATGGATTGAACTTTAAGGGGGTCAAGTTTGATACCATATTTCGACACAATGACGCCTAATAGAAGGCCAGCAAGAACATAAAAGACACATTTCAATGGATTAAAATGGATGTCATACTTGCACCATCAGAGGAAAATGGTGCGCAAATCATGAATATGTTGTGCCCGAGACCTAGATTGAGCAGTGAGATCGTCAAGGTAGGCAAGGAGAATATGCACCAAGTCATGAAAACAGTATGACATGGCTTGCTAAAATGTGGCTCCGACATTATTCAAACCAAATTGCATGACCCTATATGCAAAGGTTCCCCACGGACTAATGAACGCAGTTTTTAACTGATTGACATGTCGGATACTGATCTAGTGGTACCTAGAGAATCCATCCATAAAGGATAGAACCTCATGCCCCACACACTCATCAATGATCTGATCAATAAAGGGTGTGGGAGAGTTTTCTTTGGGACAAGCTTTATTCAGGTCGTGAAAATCCGTGTAGACACGAATGCTGCCTTTCTTCTTGAGATCAGGAACCGGGTTGGATACCCATGTGATATACTTGATGGGATAGATGAAAGCATCCTACTTGAGCTTTTTGATCTCGGCTTTGATGGCCTCAGATCAGAATGGTGAATGGGTCTGAACTTTTGACGGAAAAGAGTGGTATCGGCTTATGTGTCGATATGGTGTTCAACAATGTCGGGATCGAGTCCAGGGATCTCTGAGTAAGACCAAGTAAAAACATCACGGAATTATTTGAAGAGCTTGGTGTAGGCCTCAATTTCTTCTAGGGTGCACTTTTCCCCCAAGGTAATGTTTTCTTTGATCCCCGGTTTATCAAAAATGTTTATTTTGATAGTAGGAGAGATGTTGGCCATATTCCCTTCTTTGAAAGCGTATGGTGCAGGGATGGGATTTATAAACCAATTGACTTCACCATGAATGAAGTCTTTAGATTCCACAACATATTGGTGATGAGACTGCTGTGGCAGGAAGTACAGACAATGTTGCATATCATACCAAGGGTAATTAGGGGTAGACAAAGCTTCCATGATGTCCTCATCGTAATGGAAGATGGGAGGATGGGAGGAATATTGACTACATAATGCGGTGGAAGTACTTGGTGCATCATCCTAAGAAAGAAGGTTCACATACGCATCATCTAAGGTAGAAGACGACAAGCTAGTAGATTTAAGATCTACCGATGTTGAGACTTGGGTTTCCAATGAGGGGGGTTCGACAGAAGCGTGCATGGGAACCTTAGAGAGGTTTTCCTGCGAAGATATCAAGGATGATGACAGGTAAAGGATATGGACCATGGAGTTCGTCATCTCAACATCGGGGAGAGAGATCACGATGATGGGACCATAGTCCTCCTGTTCTGATGTACTAGTGGTACCATAATCCATAGGTAGAGGAGTAAATGATCAACTACGAGTGGCCTCGAATTCACGAAGCACATGGAGGTAGTCGCAAAATTCATCGATATGAGGGAAACAATGGGAATAGTGACCATAATTATCATACAAAGCACAAGGGTGGTTCGTGTGCAACAATTTAAGTACCTTGGCTGAATCAGGTAAGGTAACTTGGACCTTAGGTATGTTCGACTCAGGAAACGTATCATTGACTAATGGTTTGAGATGAGGAAGCTCGGGACAGTTATTGGTGGAATACCCAACAACATTACACAAAGCGCACGGAGGTGTCAACTTTGGAGCCTTGGGAGCTGGAGGTGATTGGGGATCCTTGTACTTAGGTCTCTTCTTCTTAGCTTCCCCCCTTGTCCGGATGCTTTCACAATAGGATTGGGTTCCTGTTGAGGTTGTGGTGGAACTGGAGTAGTGACAGGGGTTGTAGGGACTGGTTGAACTGAGGTCAAAACATGATATGGTCTGAGCTGACCAGACGGAGTACTCGCTAGGGTATCAATGTACCAAATTGGGATCCTCAAATTCATATTAGGGAGACTCAATGAAGCCATGACAGGGACAAAAAAGATGCCAAGAGGAGGAAACAAGAAAGGTATCTGTCCTATAGGATAATGTTCTAGCGGAATGGTTCCTAGATGGTTAAGACTGTTAGTGTTATTCTTTGCATCCTTCCTCCAGTGATCAAACATGCTCTTACAAAGTGATTTTAAGGTGTCAAGGTCAAATTTTGTCATTTTAGTGAGTCTTCAAGTAAAATTTGGTCACTAGGCATTAGGTCTAGGGTTTGCTTTTACTCCTGTCAAAGTTTTCCAAATGTCGGTCCATGTCACCATTCAGATGAGTGTACCATCATTCAGAGGGTTTTCATCATCATGTCAAGTTCCAATGGGTCATTTTACACCTTGTTCATGCTTCAGTTGTGCCTTGGTAAGGTCCATTTCCCTCTCCTAGGGTTGTGAAGGTAATTTCTCTTGGATGGGAAAATCATCAGCAAAACTTGTATCCTGATGTTCATACACCTTCCCCTATCCTTAATGTACCTTATTAAACACTTCCCATCACTGAGATCCCCCAAATTCCTCATTTTTCCACAAACCCTAGTTTCTTGCTACAACTTGACAATTTTCTAGGTTGGGCCCGTGTTTGGCCTTTTAGGACCTCTTCCCCTAACTCAATATCTGAAATTCCACTTTCCCTTGCTTCCTAACATCCCTCCCTACTTCCAAAAATTTTCTCAAGAATTTAGAATCCCTTTATCCCCTTCATTTCACTTCATTTCGATAAATCCCTTGTTCCACACATCGGGATAGGTTTTTCTCCAACGATGTTTCTGAGCAATAAAAGATGAATTTGGGAAAAAGGAGAGAGGTTTTTGTCCAAAATAGGCCAATGAATAAAAAACTCCTTCAATTTTTATACATGTGTCATGGTTTTAGAGACATGTCAACAATACTGTTGCCTCAGGAGAATTGATGCACCTCTGAAGTGACCTTCTGAAAAACCATATTTCGCCTAGATGAGTTGGCCAAATGACTTTTGTTATGAGTCCAATAATAACTAGACAAAATTAGCTTTCCAATGAGCTATCATGAGCTCAATTTGGAGTTGAGGACGACTTTCACAAGTTGACTGCAACAACACTCTGCCTTTAGGCAGCCTCATTTTTCACATTTTGACCAGTCTTGGGAGATTTGAATTTTGACAGGGCAAAGGAACTCCACATTGAAAACGTCTAGCTGGGTTGGAAAGTAGACTCAAATACCTTTCCAACGAACTATTCCACACCTAATTTGGACACTGGGAAGGCCTCCAAACGTCTCCTTTAAAAAGTGCTACGCACTGGGTAGGTTGCGCGACGCACTGGGCAGGTGGCGCGGCGCACATAACTGGTGCGGTGCATTGGGCTGCGATTTCCATTGGCGCAATGCATAGAGAAGGCATGGCGCATTGGGCTTGAGGTGTAGTGCATAGAGCTGCCAAGCCCGATTTTCTCAAAAAAATCATCAAATCGCCCAAAACGCGTGGATTTGTCTTGATACAAGTAGGTTGAAGCTTTTATCATAGTTTTTATCCCATGTTGGTGTTGGTTTGATGATGTTTTTTGCATGGTGAATGTTTAAAGAAACCAAACCCTACCTCTCTCTCCAAAGCAACAGTATTAGGTTTTTGTGGTAATTGTTTGGCTGCCAAGTTATCCCCTCACCTCAATCACTCCCTACTCCATTTTCCCTTGATTTCCCTATTCCCCAAATTCACTAATCCCCTCTCCTCATTCCCAGAGCCCCAAACTCAAACTCCCAAACCCTAGTCCCATACTAAAAAATCCAAAACTACTCCCTAACCCTTGTTCCCTTGATTAAACCCTACCCTCAACAGTCCCTAAATCCCTCGCTATTTGTTCTTCCCTCTATAGTTGTATCACTCTTCCCCTTGGTGGCAGAAAATCAAGAAACACCATAATTTTCCTATTTTTCATCAAGAAAACTCACTTGCTAGAAAAGATGGAATCTGATCTGTCATATGATCATGAATAAGGGACACTCAGTGACTCTCCCATAGAGGTACATGCACCCAGGAGGCCTCATAGAGGTGGCAAACATATTCGAGAATCGCCAAACTGCCCAAAGGAGGAGGGTGGAGTTCACTTCACTTGAACGAGAGATCAATGCCGATCGGGAGTCATGGCTTGAAAGAGCCAACATACACTTAGAGAGATTTTTGGAGAAGGCCAACAAGGAGAAAAACTTGTTGAGACACATGGTTGTTCATTACATGGCGAGGAACAAAGTTTGCAAGGCAAGAATCAGGAGCTTGAAAGCAAAGTTGAAAAGGGAATCGAGGAGGCGAAAGGAGCATGATAGACTTCAGATATTGGCTGAGGCTTCCTTGGCACAACACAATTCTTGATGGAGAAGAATCATTCCAAATTGCAAAAAATTTGGGGCACTTTTTGCATTTTTGAAATTTTGGCACTAAAACACAGAAATTTCTGCTCTATGCGCCGTGCCATGTGGTGCTCGCTTTTGCTAGAAGCCTCCAAATCACAAAAAATCAGCATTTTTGGATTTTGCATGAAAAATTATGCTTGCCTACCTATGGCCAAGAAATTTGAGCAGGTTTTGAGCCCTCAAAAAGGTCAAAAACACTCAAAAAATGACCTCACTTGCCCTATTTTGAGACACAGGAAGTAGTGTTGGGAGAACTGACTTTTGGAGGGGCAAATGGAGGCCAAATTGAAAAATTCCACTTGCGTTGGAAAGGAGACAGGCAGACCTTTCCAATACGTACATGTGGAGCTAATTTTGACATCGGGAAGGCCTCCAAAAGTGGGTCCAAACAGGCGCTACGCATAGAGACTCAGGCGCGGCGCATAGAGGAAAAATTGCCAGTTTGACCAAGTCTTGCTCTGTTTTTTGCCCAGCTTTGGCCAATTTGACTTTTTCACTTTCCTAATGGAAAATTTGTGATGTAATGTAATGTAAATTTATGGATCATGATGTAAATATGTCAAATGTTCACTTGTAGAGGTAGATTCATCAGTTTAAAAGTTGTTTGAAACTGAATGAATCAGTTTCCTAGTTCATAGAGGCAGGCAGTTCCATTGCCTAATTTCTAGTCCTCAATTTAGAATTAGTTGAAATAGCTCCTAAACTAGTGAGCTCAACCCCTAGAGGCTAGGATGATATATGTTTTATCTATATCTTGTGATATTTCAGTCATTAGCATGGTTGGACTCTTGAGAAAGCCTTGAGCTTCATTGTGCATTCTTATCAGCATTTTGGCTAAGGAATTGAGACCAGAGTTTGCAGTACTCTTTGGGATCCCTGTGGCATTTGTTTTGGTACAATTCTCTCTTATGTATTTATGAATTTATTCATGTGTTATGTGTATCATTTCTCTTTATTTCTTCTCAGCTAAACAGGAAAGGGTGTAAGTAGATTACATTGAAATTGCAGTGCTCAACTTGAAGTTTGCTTTAGTTTCTTGATGTTTTCGACTGTTTGGAGAGGATCCATGGCTTTCCTTGCCCTTTTCAACTCCTCCTCCATCTGATCCATCCACCTCACTTGATTTAGAGTGCCAAATTCAGTTGCCTACCTTGCCCCATTGGGACCCCTGCAAGATTGAGCCTCATTCCCTGCACCCAAAATATTCCTTTCCCCTAGAGTCCGCAAAATCATCAATTTATTCAACCAAAATCCTTTGTACCTATACCTAGCCTAAGATCAGTTGTTATATCAGTCGATCTCAAGCCTTTAGTGATTATAATTCGCTGAGATTTACTCGGAGAGAGCCCTCTCCGCTGAGTGTGGTTTGATGTTGGTCTTGGATCCTACCTTTTCAGCTTGAGGTAAATCTAGGCTCTAACATAGTGGCGACCATACTGGGGAAGAAAGTTTATTTTCATTGTTTGGCTTTGTAGACTATAGACAGAGCCTGAAGTTAGCCAGGTAGCCTTTGAAATGATTTTTCTTTGCATTAGCGAAAGTAGATGAAAGTTGCTTCAGTCAATCTCTAGTATAGTTTGTAAACTGAACATTTGATCTAAACAATCACCCCAGTACATGTATCAAGTTTAGATCTGATTGTTGATGGTGGACAACAATCAGATGCTGGAAAGGCTGAAATCATTCACCTGGCGATTCCAAATCATTTTCGAGATCAGATCCAAAGACTCGACTGGATGATGAACTCGACCAGTAGAAACATGAAAAGACAATATGGAAAGATCAGGTATTCAAGTTGGAATTTCATCCAAGACATATTGTTCTTTGTTATAAATTATTTCTTCTCTCTTCCTGAGAATGTCAAGAAGACTTTGCAAAGTATATTGTATTTGAGAAAAGATCCTCGGCCTGCATTTGATTCCTTCCCTTTGAATATTGTAAATACCAAAGATTTGCATGCCCTTGATCTTTATCAAGACCCTTTTCCCAAATCTTGTGATGACCGTCTTCAAACTGATGAGCCTCAAGAGACCAAGACTGATTCTACAACTTTTGTACATACCCCTATACCTTATAAAATTCCAGATCGATACAAGCCTCTGATTTTACCTCCTATATTCCATGCTTTCCCTAAAAAATCATGACCTATATCTACCAAGATTTGATGGTAAACGCGACAACATCACTGCTGAGAGACATGTTCTGAATTTTGAGTCTTTTCTTGATCTTTTTGAAGTTGATGAAGAAGATGTCAGTATTAGGCTTTTTGCTCCTTCTTTGCAAGGCAAAGTCAAGAGTTGGTTCAAAACCCTGCCTGATGCGAGCATCTCAGATTTCCAGTAGTTCATCAAAGTTTTCCTCGGCAGGTGGGTGGTAAGACAAAACCATTTCTTGATTATAGAAGAGTATAATCAACTGAAACAACTGCCAGGGGAGAGAGTACAACAATTTTATGCTAGATTTAACCAAGTTTATTATTCGATGCCTATTAATATAAGACCTCCTCCTGGATCCGCTCTCTTGCACTACCCGGGTGCCTTTGATCCAGAAATGGAATTTCAGCTGAGAGAAAGGAATCTTGCAACACTTGAAGAGATGCAGAACAGTGCAGTAGATGTAGAGGCTCATTTGCTGATCTGAAGGGAAAAGTTGAAGGAAGAAGAGATGAAAAACATAGATCCAGAGGAATTGATGTCTCTAGAGGTAAAGCTTGATATTTTGGTAAGTGCAGTGGAAGAGATGATGCAAAAGATCACTGCAAGGAATGAGTATAATGTTCAAGCCCATGGCTCGCTGATTGAAGAAGAACAAGTTGTTGATCCAAAACATCTTCTTTCTTATCCCAGTTGTCATATATCTGATAATGATTGTTTTATAGATCATCTTGGAGAAGAGAGATCTGTTGATATGATATGTATGCTTGATGATGTCTTTTATACTGATGATTTTCCTCAGTTTGATCAGTATGATGATGATTATGTTCTCCAAACAGAAGCTAATCTTGCAGACAAAACAATAGCTAGTTTGTGGGAGGAAGAAGTTCACTTTCAGCAGCTCAAGTACAGTGATCAACCGATGTATATCAGCTATGAAAGTGATGAGGAAAGTGTAGCAAATTTTGAAGTAAGCGAAGGATCTTTGCCTTTTTGTTTTGCTTCGTTCCAGTTCGTTAGAGACAACATTCATGCAATCAGAAATCAACTGATGACAAGTCTTGATTTGGACCATCTTGAGGGAAATGAAAACCTTTTTCAAGACTTCTTATATCCAGATTTACAGCCCCCGAATGCCATTGATTTTCAAGTTGCAGATGAAGACTTGGAAGCAGGCACATATGATCGAATGATACAAGATGATTCCGTACCATTTTGTTTTGAATCATTTCAGTTTTTGAAGGGAAAATTGCATAGTATATCTTCAAATGAGTAGCTTATAGAAAATCATGTAATCTCATCAGAGCCAATAGAAAATGGGTTGCAACAGTCTTTTCAAGTTTTTCACGATCCAATAACTGATGTTTTGGATGATGTCTGTAGTCAAAGTCCTTCTCCTATCAGTGAGCTTGACAAAAGTATTGATCAAACTTGATCCGACAACCGGTTTCTTTGTCATTTTCAGTAAGAGTCTCGTCACAAAGCTCAGATCAAAGTTTGCATTCATGGTATGAAGAGAAGAGAAGTACTCCATTGGATGAGCTAAGTCCCAATGTGCATGAATTTCGAGATCCTTATGCAGTGTTTTTGGAGGCGGATAGAGAATCCATAGTATTCAACGGATTTGTTCACAAGTTTTCATGGGAGTTTCCTTTCAGTAGTTCTCTCTTGTTGTTCATAAACAAGCACTTAGAACTAAAGATTTGATGCATATAATTGCATGCCCTAGTTTGATGACAAAGGTCTATGTTAAAGTTGGTTTCATTTTTATTTGTTTCACTTAGGATTTGGAGTTTTAAAGATTTTTAGCTTAAATCATACTCCACTCCTATTGTTTTTCCTCCACTTATCATTATTCCATAGTCATGTCTTGTCTTATCTGAGTCACCGTGTCTTTTAGTGATTTCGCAGCGTAATCTCATTTGCCCGTTTCGCAGCGCGTCATGATTAGGCAGTTTCGCAGCGCATCATGAAAAATTATAACTAAGAGCGCTGCGAAATCATGGATTCGTGCATTTCGCAGCGAATCTTTCCCTAAATGTCAAGTCCGTAGGTGAGTCAGCATTTGTGTCTACTCATGTCAGCCTGTGTACCTTTTGTATCATGTCTGAACGTTCATTTGCCACTACTTCACCAATAGATTGATGATATGCATAGGAATATCATTCCCAAGAGATTTTACTGTGCATAGACCTTAATGATGGTCGTAAGTGCTACATGAGTGACCAGTCGGCCGATTATGTAGTGAAGTGTTTCATTTTGAATTTCAAGCGAGGCTGATTTCAAGCGAGCCTGTTTACAAGCGAGGCTGAGTTAAAAAAGGAGCTGAACCATCATCCCGACCGGAGCTGTTAGAATTTGGGTGTGAAGATCTCAAAGGAAAATATGGAGAGAAAAGAGCACAGATCCGGTAAATGTCATAGGAATGAACCTGAAGGCCTGGACATAACGTTGAGAGATGAAGGCGTGAAGAAAGCGTTCAAAGATGCCGGGTGCTGGAAATTTTGTAAAAAGCTACAAGGAGGGCATGCACAGGTAACTAAGGAATTTTCTATAAATTTCACTAGTTTGAATTCAAAGGTAGCCATGTTAGAGATAGCGGTTTCTCCAGAAGCAATAGCTGCTGTAACCGAAATCCCAAGAGGACGGGAAGAATGGTTCAAAAATTTTAAATTTGATAGGAATCCTTGTAAGGAGTTCTTAAAAGAGGCATATGTAAATGAAGATTTCACAAAAGCAGTGCCCATGTATTATGTCAAGGAGCATTATGCTCTTCTTCTCACCTGCATACAGAAGTATTTGACCTGTGAAGGAAGGTATAATAAGGTTTATCCTTACCATTTTAAACTGCTCTTGCATTTTACCGGGAAAGTATCCATAGACATTCCATTTTATTTATTTCGCAGTTTAAGTAAGATGTGTGATAAGGTGCAACTGAGGAAAGAGGATTGTGAAACCTCTTTATTTCATCATGGTCTCATTAAGTTGTTGGTTTTAGATGGCCTCCAAAAAATAGGCAGAGCCTGGAATTCTTTTATCTTCATGGTTGGATTCCAAAGTAAGACTGGTCTTACTCCACAACCAGCCAGAGAGTTTACCATAGCTGAGCTTCAAAGGGAAGTAAGAGCTAAAAAACAAACCAAGCCATAGCTACCAAAACCAGTAAAGCCACTAATCATTCAGGAACAACCTCAGCAATCAACAAAGCAAAAGACTCAGGGTAAGAAGACTGTACCTAAAGCAAGAAAATCTGAAGCAGCCTCAAGGGTAAGGACAAGAAGCCAAATTAATAAAGAAAAAGGTAAAGCTATAGCTATCGAAGAGAGCCCTGCATCTAAGGCAAGCCTGAATGATTTATTACAGGCTATTGAATTAGAGCAGTCCAAACCAATTCAGATTGATTTGACACAGTCACCACAGGAAAGTGTTAAGAAAACCAAGGCCTCAAAAAGGCTTAAGATTGATGAGCCAGCCCAGGAATTTATTTTTAAACCTAGAAGACCTATGACGAGAAAATTTCAGCAGGTACAGGAAGCACTGCCCAGAACAGAGGAAACAGGGGAAGGGACACGACCCCGGCAAAAGAGCAGCACAAATAAAGCAACCATCACATCTCAAGGAGATTATGTGGCAGCCATGAAAAGCCAAATAGAAGCAGCTGAAGAAGAGATTAACCAACTGAGGAAAGCTGCTAAAGACCTGAAGGCAGAGCTAAGCCGGTTACCTAATAAATGAATTCGCTTTTCAGGAAAGGTTTTGTTCCTAATTTTTGTTAATTTTGGTTAATCTTAGTGTTTTGAAGATATTTAAATCCCTGCTACACATATGAAACATCAAAGGGAGTTTTTGGCAATCGATGATTGGGTGATATAAGTTCTCGGGTCAAAAAAGCAAGCTGTTTTAAATAAAACAGCAGTTTCGTAGCGCGCTACGAAACCGCTGTAGATGATGATTTTTAATGCAGACAAACAGTTTGATATTATGAGCGGGAGTTTTTGAAAAAGAGACACCTGTCCATCACCACAGCCTACAGCATATCTAAAACGTGGCCATGTTCCATACCTTGGGTTATTAAAGGCTCAGAAAAGTGTTGTTACATGTTCGAGAAAATTGTGGAAAACAAAAGCCGAGAAGCAGGGGACATCTCCTAATACCACGGGGCAGATAGGGATTCAGCGTTCAAAGGCCAATATGGCGTATTTAATATCCAGCTCAGCCAAATATAAAGAGGACCAGGTGTCAAAGAACGAGGAGTAGCCACTATGGCATGGAAAGAGAGTTAGAGTCCTAGTTAATTTAGAACTTTTTTAAAGTTCCGTTTCAGCACTTTATTTGTCATTTAATGTCAGTTAAATAGCTGATACGCTGTCAAATTGACATAAGGGATCGAATGTTTATTAAATCTTCCCTCATGCTGGAGGAGGAAGCGCTCGAATTGTTAGAATAAGGACTTCATATAATTAGCTGAAAAACATGTAATGAGGAGTTTTGGACAATTTCGTATAACAGAGATACCTGTTCTTTGGCCCTTATGTAGACAGAGTTAGTTATAAGTTTGGCTTGCATTTTTCTTCTCGGATCATTTGAAGGCATTTCTATCGTTCAGAATGTAGTGATTTTATCTCTTCCTTAATGTCTTTTACAGTTGCATGATTTGTAATCATCAGCAATTCCACTGAATGTGCTCGATTCCTGCTCATGCATTTATGAACTGTGGTTTTATATGAGTTTTGTTCTGAACATCTAAATGCTAAGTGCCCTGACTTCTATGTAAAGGTAGTATCATTGTTTACTGAAGTATGATTGACTCCATAGGCCCAATGGAAACTTATGTAATGTTTATCCAGCCTTCATATTTGTCAATGTTATTTCACAAGAGTTAGCCATCTAATTATTAGTCAAAATCAATAACCCTTTGAGAGAGCCCTCTCAAGCTAAGGAGGCTAAACCTTAGTCAAAAGATTGGTTTGAAACAGTTACTTGAAGTCTTCCTGGTTTGCAGCCTTCCAGGGCTTGATTTTGAGATAACAGAAGGAATTGAATTCTTTGAGTTCAGGTAAAAGACCTAGTAAACCTTTTCAGGATAAAATGAAGCTGACACATGAACTTATCTTAGAAGGTTAGAGTTTCCATGACCAATCTATGAAAAACTGTAATTCACATGTACAAACCTCTGTTTGAATGCAAGGCCTCTCTTCAATCTCATTATTTCAACTGTATTATAGAAACTTCATAAGTTATTTATGCACACAGACCTCCAAAATCATGGAGTTATCTTTGATATTTTATCATTTCATAGCCTTATAAATTACTTATAAAAGAGGCTCTATTATGAACAAAAGGAGCAGTTTTAGTATTGTAAGAATTACTCGAGCAATTTCAATGTTATGGGTATTCTTGTACTTTTTCAGACACAGTAAAAAGTCTCATGATGTTTTAATGTTTGGGGAATCGCTTAAACTTCTTATCTATCGATTAGTACCACCATGTATAAACATAGAATTCATCCTAAAATAGACATACACATCAAAGGGTCTAGGGGTCACTCCAAAACCATTGAGGCAAACAATTGCTTGGCAGCCTAAGCTAGGAAAGTAGCCAAGAGTTTTCACATAAGCATTGCATCTTACATTAAGGATGAAATTCAGGCAATTATGGAAGAAATAATGCAAGAAAAAAAATCCCTCTATGTTTCTAAAATCAAGGTCATTAAGATAAACAATGCAGACTTAAGTGAAAATTTGATCCTATGATGTTAAGACAAAATTGGCAATATATGACTGACCTTTTGATTCTTTTGGATACATATTAGTCAGGGAACAGGAAAGTGAGTAGGACCATTCAGTGTTTGTGACATATTATCAACTTCATGTAAAAAAACCATCCTTGTATAGGAGCTTTGAGTATAATGAACAAATTGTTCAAAATGCATTTTGGTAACTATCTTAGGACTAAATGTTGGGATGATAATATTGAAGTGAATGATTTTTTTGATGGTAATAAGAGATAATCCACACAAAGCAAGCACAATTTGTACAACCTGTCTGTTTCTAAAATCAAGGTCAATATGACAAACAATGCAGACTTAAGTGAAAATTTGATCTTGTTGATGTATGATCGACCTGCTGATGCTCTTGGACACATATTAGTCAAGGAACATGAAAGTGAGTAGGATCATTCAATATTTGTGACAGATTATCAACCTCATGTAAAAAAACCATCCTTTTATAGGAGCTTTGAGTACAATGAACAAATTGTTCAAAATGCGTTTTGGTAACTATCTTAGGACCAAATCTTGGGATGATAATATTGAAGTGAATTATTGTTTTGATGGTAATATGAGATAACCCACACAAGGCATGCATAGCCTGCAGAGCCCGTGGGTGAGGAAAAACAACTTAGAGAAGATTAATCCATTGAAGTAGGTAAGGAACTATTAGCATAGCTGAAGCCTACGGCAGTTTCCCATCAATAGTTTTATTTGAGACAGAGTATGCAGAGTTCTATTTCTAAACCTAAACTTATTTAAATTTTCTAAACCTAAACTTATTTAAATAAACTCCCAGAACTGAGAGAAAATACTGTAAACATTGTTTAAATAACCTTCATAAAAAAAACCCACAACCAAGAAATATAAAATGTGTTAGGTTCGAAATGAAACACACACCTGTTTATTTTTGTTTGTTGTTTCTAGCATGTTGTGAGTATAGGCACATGCTTTCAAGTGAAGAGGGAAGCTTATAAACAGGTATCTTGTAATACCTTTCCAATTCCTCATATGCTAAAGAACTCGAGCTTTGTCTTTAGGCAGAGCAGAATCAATCCTACAAAACAAAAACAATTGAATTTCAATGGTTTAAAACAACAAACTAACAAAATTTTAAATAAACAGGACAAGAAAGCATCCATATAGCTGAGTTACAGGTTCTCAGGAACAACAATGCAAATAAGAAAGATAGAACAGTGGTTGACAATAGTAAAGGTAGGAAACAGGAAGCAAAATATGAGATGAGAAAGGAGAACAGTAACCCAGAATGTATATATAACCTAATAACTACCAACATAACCATTTGTGATGCAGAGGCCACTAGATTCGGATGTAGGGAAAAATGACCAACTGATTAATTCTCGTTGTAGCCCTCCTCATCCTCCTACCCCTCTTCCTCATGTAAAGAAGGCGGCCTATGCAGCCCTCATGTAGCCAGCCCTCGTGCAGCCAAGAAGAAGGCCCCTCGTCCTTTGCGGCCCTCATCATCCTCCTACAACAATCCTCCACCAGTGCCCTCCTCTGCAGGTCCCCCGCCCTCCTCTGCACCCCCACCCTCCTCTGCAGATCCCTCACCCTCCTCTGCATCAAACGCAGCTATCCATGCACAGGATAGACTGGCTGGGTAGACACGGGTTGGGTTGCGTAGGGTAAAAGAACGATTGGGTAGTTAACAGAACGAAACAAAAATTGATTAATTTTTTTAACTAACTATTAACTAATTATGTTAATGTTTTTAAATATTTTATAAGGTTTTTTAATTAAATTAGATGACAGATTATTGTTGAATCGTCGAATAATAGATCTTACAGCTAAGATTAGGACAAAAAGGCACTTGAGGGATTTCTTTTCAGAGGGAAACACCTTACGATGTAATTAATACAATTATACAAGTTAAATAATTAATAAACAATAATTTATTTATTTTT
>APFE030660600.1:0-11062 GCA_000404065.3 Pinus taeda | reverse complement strand
TCAAAACTAAAGTTCAACGCTTAATGCTAACTGTGTGTTTAATGTGCTAAGAGGGGATTAGCACTAATTAAAACATTCTTATCCCTTAATTAATCATGGATTAAGTTGGCGGTGGTTTTAGCAAGCCTAATAAATTTGGTGCTACTCCAATTTTGGCAGGGATAACTAGAGTTTCTCCGGATTTGGTGGAGGTTTCCTAGGGAAAATTGAAGAGACCATAACATTTGCAAAATTCAACCAATTTTGGCCCAGAAATAGTCATTCCTAGATGATTTGGATATGCTAAACATAATGGAACAGGCTGTAGAGGAAAAAAGGAACTTATGTACGTGATTATGCTACATTGAAGTTTAAGTAAACCTAGGGCCACCAAGAGAGGTGTGGAATAGGTAAATACTCCCTGTGGATAGAGATGATCGCTCTAGCCCAATAGTGGGTCTAGCCGCAAACAAGACAATCTAATTTAAATTTCGTTAGATTAGAATCAAATAAGAGGGCCTACCTCTTATAGTGCTAATCCAATTGATGTTGATCTTGCTTCCTTGCTCGAGCTCCCTTTCATCCCTTTTGTTCAAATACCTGAAACAAACATGCAAGAAACAAAGGCAAACGTGATGGCATAAAATCAAATTCAAACTACTTAAAAGGTCATGGAGTTTTAATCTATAAAATGTAATATTACACACGATATAGGAAAAAAACCATTAGTTGTATTAATAAAACTTCAAAGAGAAATACAATCAGAGCCTTGACATTGCAAGTTCCCTTTGGCATGTCTAGGTTATAGCACCACTATAAGCATCTCATAATTCACCCTCAAAACAATGGAAGTTCAATGCCTCTTTCCTTTTGCTCCAAACCAAACACTATAAGCTTATTCTCCCTTCACACTCAAACTAGGAAGCTAAGGTTCTCAATATGGCTCTCAAGATTTGCAAATTATTTCAGCCCTTTCATTAGCTAGCTTAGGGCGTGAAATGAGGAGTTTATATATCTTTGATAGAGGGAAAATGGATCCTCTTATGGTGGGATAGGCCTTATCCCTTTTGGTTGGTTCCATTTTAATAGGGGAAAGGAGCCCAAACTGTCTCTCTCGGCTCTATCTTATCCAACAATTTACCAGACTTCCTTTCACGAAGCTTCTAGACCTGGAAGCTTCAACTCCATTTTTAAAAACTTGCCAAAAGAGGGTCAACGTGGGGGATGAATGGCTCATTTTCTCCATTTGGCACTAGTCCTAATTTTAAACTCTGTAAATCAATAGAGGGAAGGAACTAAGAACTAGCGTTGGTCTTGGAAACTGGGCTTGAAGGAAGATTCTTGGGAAATGATATAAGAGTGAAATGTTCTGCAAATGAAGATGGATATAGGGACATGTTCTTCATGGTAGGGAAAGATATGAGAGTCACTGTAGAGGTCCTCTAGGATTGAGGAACAGGGAGTATAGGGATAATGACAAAATGTTGAGTAACAGATGCCCCCTAAAGCATGAAGGCTGAACAAAAGTGAGGGGTGAAATGCTTTATGAGTAGATGCATGGAATCGGACACCACCGTCGGAAAAACTGCAAGCAAGAATAGATACATATACATCACTGAAATCTCTGATACATTAATCATGGTATGGACATAACCATCTAGAGAAGATCATGTAAATGGATGTAAGGTATGGGCATAATCATCTAGTAAGAAGGATCATATCAAACCCAAGGTATGGTTGTAGCCATGCAATAATGAGAAGGATCACATATAATAGACTCACAGTATGGTTGCATCCATCCATCTAAAAGAGACATGTATGTAAGCATGATCAGGTCACATCACCCTACAACTTGGACTTGTGTAATCTAAGCCCAAGGTCTTGCGCTCCAACACGATCCGATCAAAGTACAATTTCTAGCACATGAATGGATGTGCTAAAGTCGAACATGCTAGATAATAGCTTGATTACCAGTCAATGTTGTGAACTGTTAACAAGCGCGAGAGAAACCACCAATAATGATAATGGCTCTTAAGGTACTAGTAGCACAATTCACGAAATGTGAATAAGGAACTAAAGTAGAACACCCGTGAAGTCACTCGATCGAAAGCCAATGAGGAGAACTTGTCGTCAAGTGCAAAGAACTTGCCATTAGGGCATGAAAGCTCTAAGGTATTGGAAGGAAGTCTTTTGGACAACTTACCATATAATGAGATGAAGTCAATAGGAAGTGACCTTGTCAAAGGAGGGCCATGATGTATCCAACATCATCAACACAAGACAAGGGATGCAATGATTATGAGATGATACAAAGAATCAGGAATGAGTGTAAACTGTATAAGGATTAACTCTTGAACATATCATTGACATGACTCCGGAGTTTGGTAGCTTTTGTTTCCATAGGATCAGAGGTCATGATGATGTGGCAGAGATCAGAGCGAAAGGAAAAAAATGGCGGCCCAAACCCAGGGAGGTCGATGATGAAGTGGGGATATCCCAACCCGACAGGAAGTAGAACAATGTCATGTTCAAAAGTGACAAGCTATTGACACAACTAGTGAAAAATTCCCATTCCCCCCCACCATTTCTGGTAGGTACCCCAATTATTTTTTATTGCAAGCTTAAAGGGGATAGCATATGCTTGTAGTGTAAGTCCATCCTTCGGATAGATTTGACCTAGTACAATTAACAAGCCCTAGGAAGGAGAAGCCCATGTCCATCATGGTGACAAATCTAATGTCGTTTAATGTTTTAATGAGTCCAACAAAGGTTAAAGTCGATATCTTTTTCATGTTTAGAGAGTTTGAAAAAGACACAGAAAAGAAAACTCCAAAAGCTCCCTTTTCGTACAGTTGTCTCTCGAGCCTGAGAAGGTAGAAAACAATACTGGAAAGAACCTCTTGACCATGTTAGCCAAGGAGTACCTTTTTCGTAAATAATTTATCCCAGCTCGAAAAAGGGTAAACGTATACTAGGTAAACAACGTTTCATAACCTTTAATGAGTTCAAACGATAAGAGCTCGGAAATATTTTCATGTTTTTAAGAGTCGGAAAAGAGCTTAAAGCATACCCCCTGTTTTTATTTTCTTTAATGAGTCAAAAAAGGAAAAATAATCGGTGGTCTTTTCATTTGAGTTTTTACGAGTTGAGAAAAGAGCTTAAACATGACTCTAGATTTGCATCATCACCATCAATCCATCAGCTCTCGTTGCACAAGAAGAAAACATATTATCCATTTCTAAGGTAAAATGGCGAAAAACCACTTTTAAAACCCTAAAACATGATGAAAAGTTTATAGAAAGGGAAAAAGTAAAACATTTTTACCATTTACCTCTTTTACCTCATTTGGAGCAAGTTTTACCCATTTGTTCCCTAAATCTTCAGGAGTGGATTGCAGCAAAGCCAGGAGGCCAATCGACAAACCATCTATTGCAAGTAAGAGATGAGGTCCTAAGCTCTGTTTTCATACCTTTTTTATGCATTTAGCCATTTGCCAGGGTTTTTTGAGGAATTTTTCGCAAAAACAATTCACCCTCGTTTGGTGTAAGATCCAAGCACGAGATTGAGTAGATGATCTAGATTTAAATAGGAACACAAAAAATTACAAAGATAACCATAAACAAAGATATGCATCATAAATAATACTTCATTTCATTAATGTAAAATACTAAAAATATGCTTATAAACGGAAATGGAAATAAACCAGCTAGGGCAATGGTAGCTTATCTATGAGAAGAGATCTGGTGGCTACATGCCTATGAATTGTGTTAGAGGCTCAAAGGCCTATTTATTGTTGAGAAATAATGGAAAACCCTAAACATCCAAAAACCTAACCCTACGAGATGAAACGCCACACTGTGGGCCCCGTTTGGGTAAATTGGTACATCAACTTCCCGGGGTCGTAACTTTGGCATTCGATCTCTGTTTGATGCATACAATAGCTAGTTAGAAAGATCTATCTGAGGACCATAACTTTAGGAAGAGAAGCATTGGTCTAGGACCCATGTTGCTCCTGTTTTTCCCAAAAAAACGTCGTTTAGGGCCTCAAAATGGCTCTGGAAGTTCAGAACCCAAAAAATTGCTAAAAATAGTAAATTGTGCTACAATTAAGGAAACTAAAAAACTAAAAGAGATAGTTGTGGGGGTCCAAGTGGGATAGGTGGGTGGCCACCAACATCCACCTGAATCATTCCTCCCCCCTTAGAAAGTAATGGTCCCCATTGTGTTGAGTTCCTCCATCTACTGAACTTTGTCCCTAGTGAGCTGTTCTGCAATGTCTGATGTGTCCAGTAATGGTGGGAAGCATAGTCGAGGGTGGTACACATTGACAACATCGTACAGGTGAAGGAATGAGGGAATGTTGTGCTCCAAAGCATTGTTCCCCACAACCTTGGTACTGGTGTAAGGACCATGTCGCTTCTTGTACTTGTCATTTTTCAGAATGGAGCGGTGATATATCAACCCATTGGGTAGAGGTGATCTAGGAGTCAGATCGAATGAATTCTTGACCTAACAATGCAATGGTACCCCTGTGGATGAGGAGAAGATGTTCCTTTGTTCTTTCATAACCATATCCATCTACTGTTATTGCTGCGTGAAGGAACCCTTCGCAGGGGTCATGAATGTGGTGACGATATTCCCCTTACTTTGGTAGTGAACTAGACAAAAAATGAATTTACTAGTCTAGGAGATGAGCTTGCTACCTTCCTTAGCAGTGATCAAAGAGGTGGCAATAGGTGGGGCTACCTTTGGTATCCTGTATAATGAATTACCCAAGGAAATAATGACAGCGTGAGGCCTTGACTCATACATAGCATGTTGCTTCCACATGTATGGCTGGCCTAATAATACATCAAAAACATCTAGAGGTGCAACATCACACAATACCTCATTTTTGAAGGGCTTGATGCTGTAGGGAAGGCGTCACTGTTGGCGAACTCATAGATCTTGTCCTTGGTGAAGCCACCTGATACTGTATGGCTGCAGGTGTGGTGTAGTCAGTAGGCCAAACTGCTTCACGACATCTATTGAAATGAGGTTCTTTTGGCTCCCACTGTCAATAATGAATTGCGGCGGTGCACCCTTCACCCACATCTATGAGTGGAAAAGACGCTCCCACTCTTCTGGATCTTCAAGCTCATTCTTCTGGAACTTGGCAGTGGCAACAGTGACGCTGGGCTCTGCATTAATGATCTGCTTCCCTTTGACATTCCCCTTTTCGGGTTCTAACTCAGGGTCGAAACATGCATCTGATTCTGAAGCCTTCAACTTGGCCACTAGCGACTGCTTGGTCTGTCACTCACTTGTGTTGTGAGTGGGGCTCTTGTGGAACTCACACCACTTTCCAGTGTCCTTCTTTGACTTCGTGGTGTTGTTCTTTTCTTGCGGCTTCGACGGGTTGTCTTGGGTTACCCTGCCTTGGCTTTGTCCTTTGGTCTTTGGATTTGTAGATCCAAAGTGTCGTTTCTTATGTTTGAACTTCTGCTCGATCTTGATGGCATATCGGTATGTCGTACCGAGTGAGGAGATGTTCAGGAACTCCATTTCTTCCTGGATGTATCTTTGTAGGTAGTCCTGGTGTTTGTGTACTAGATGCAACTCTGAATATTTGATACCCAATTATGTGCGAAGGGTATGAAAAGTGTTTTTGAACTCCAGCACATCTAGGTTCCTTCCCTACCACAGCGTGGTCCACTTGATGTATTTTTCCTCATAGCTCTTGACAAGGTAATATTTCTCCTTGATGGCATCAAAGAATGAATCCCAAGTGGGTGCAGCTGAAAATAGTGAGGCCGCACTTTCATCCTTCTACTCACACTAGGTTTCCCACCAGTCCTTAACATAGGGGGATGCTTTGAGAAGAGCAAAAACAATATTTTCCCGATTCGAAAATTCATGAAAAAAAAAACACACTTCTAGCATATTTAACCATTTATCTACAACATCTGCATCTATCTGACCCTTAAATATGGGGATTTTAAAATTAACTTGTACCTTAAATGGTGTGGAATTTCCAGAGTAGCTGTTTGAAGCCGATACATCGCCTCTGGGTAGCTGCTGAAGGATCTGTGCAAAGCTGTCCATCATCACATTCCTTTGTTGCTCGAGGGCTTCTTCAAGCAAGATTTTGATAGGATCTCCTACCCCCTCGTCTTTCTTTTCATCCACCATGGGAGGCCATTAGGATTTGCGAGGCTGGTCTTGCAAAGGTTCGACTAGTTCAAGCCCTAACTCCTTATATCCCAACCTCGTTGGGGACATGTAAAGAAAAACAGAGAAAAAGCAGGCTGCTCTGATACCACTGGTCCAGATTTAAATAGGAATGCAATAAATTACAGAGATAACCATAAACATAGAAGTTCCCCATCCATGGCCGAGATAGAAGGAGCAGTCCCCCAAGTTCCCACTGGAATACATTGGATTGAGCCATGTTGTTTACATATGAGCATATTGAATGATACATTTTACTGACAGACTATGAGAGAGATTGATTGAGTTCACCCACCAACTTGGCACGAATAGATAACGGACTATTCTGCTGATGCTGCTAGCCGGAAGGAAGGTGCAGCCAGGGGATAGGATATGAGTCATCCACCCACCATACGTGAGAGAAGTACTTAACCCTAGACTATTAGAGGAGTTCCCCATCACTGGATACCTGCCACAAAAAAACCACATGGTATGGGGTCAACACTGTGAGTGAGTCACACACCTCCCTTTTAGCTATAGCATAACACACCTCCCTTTTAGCTATGAACATCACACTCATTACGATGAGCTATACCATACACCCATTTCACCATTGATACACCGAACGATATTGATTATGTTCCCATGTTTCCACCAAACGGGAGAAGATATGTACTTACCCCTAGAGGAGAGAGGGACCCCATCACTGGAGAGGAGAAGGACCCCATCACTGGCTGAGAAGAGAAGAAAGGACCACACGTTACCACGAGACGAGAGAAGATATGTCAAGTTTCCACCGGACGAGAAAAGATATGTTCCCCAAGCTCCCAGACAATCAAGATGTTACCCATCAATGGAAAGTATATTTCCCACATACCCCGGGACGGAGCTTACCCCTACGGAACAATAGGTTCCTACATCGAGACTGGATGCAATGACGATGATCATTACATACGTCGATACACCCAGAGCTTCTATGTGTTTATGAGTGATAGATGCTACTTACTTGCTCGAATCAATTATAGTTGCTATTGTTTCTTGATCACTAGATTGGTCACAAAAAATAGCCCACCCAGCACACCCATTCGTCGACCCACCATATGCGAGAGATTATGTTCCCCGTGTTACCACCAGATGAGAGAGAGAAGGACCCGTTCAATCCAGACCCCGTTCAATATCATACCCCGTTCAATATCATACCCATAGGGATAAAAGGCCCCACCACTGACTGGTTGACAGGAGAAGGCCCCCATCGTGACACCACAGTGAAAACCCGTAGCACAGGCAAGCTCATCTTCATCTCCAGGGATAGCAAGATCGATAAGGCGAGATACCACCTTCGGCAAGCAGCAAGTTCAATTGATCAGCAAGCAGTTAGGGGTGGAACTGCATCAGGTGTAACTAACTGTGGTTCACTGTGGTACGGTTTCTATGCTTCACGATGAGTGCAATGGGTGGTCTGTTTTGTGAGGTGAAAAGGTTTAGGAGGTCAATCTAAGATTAGGAGGGAGAGATAGAGAAAAGGGTATAAATCTAGATACGTCCAGCCAAGTATAGAGATCTTCGATCTCAGGTGGCTAGATCCAGGTAAGAGAGATCCATCCGGGAATAAATCTAGATCCGGATATCATAAATCGAAGTCTCGATCAGGTCGAAGGCAGCAGTAAGATCGCTGAAGTTCTCTCTCAGGGGGGTAGGTCGCAAGGTCGATCTAAGCATTTCGGTTATGCGATTTCATTGTGTGGACTGGAGGCGTAACAATGTTGTGTTGTGACCAAATGGATGTGATGATAACTGTAGGTTGAACGTTGGACGTAAGGTGAACAACAGCATAATACACAGAGCATAATACGCAGAGATCGATGAAGCCCCTTTCAAGGTTCAGTCAATTAAGCAGTCGGTGAAGCACAAGTAGATCCAGTGGGTTATCCAGTTGCTTAGCTTTATCCAGTAGATCCAGTCGTTGACCTAGCAGCAATACTAGCAGAAGCTGTTTATGTATATGATCAATAAGTATATATAGGTTAAGCGCACGTTTAAGCATCTTAACCAGATCAAGATCCATACCCATCTCCATAGTGAGATCCATATCCAGTAGCTTAAGAACCAGTTGGAATGCAGCTGTTGATGTCGATTAAGCATAAGATCTAGCTTATCCAGCATAAATAGCATAACTAGTTGGAGTACCTGTTCCAGGTCCAGCAGCAAAGCAAGCAATCCGAAGCCAGCGATCTAATTTATCCCAGCTAGATAAGCTAGCAATCATTCTTTTGCCCACCCCCTAGCCGCCATCTAGCTAGCAGCCGCCCGCCGCCATCAATTTAGCCAGCGGCACGCCCGCCGTCAAGTTCATTGTCTCCAGTTTGCAAGAGAGACCCATCTAGCCAGATTTGACCAGCCCCAGCCTGTTTGTTTCTTGGACCAGCGCCTGCTAGTAACGAGCGATGCAAGTAATGATTGGCTAATCAATGCCTTAACAAATTCAAAGCCAGCTCAAAAAGCCAGCGATCTAATTCATCCCATTAGTTCAATCCAACGATCCCATCCATCCTATCCAGAGAAGCAGCGATAAACGCCTCAGAAGGATAGATGACTCACATGTACCACCCATATGGACCATAGTTAGGGGATTGTACTTGGAGTTACTGTCTGTCAGAGACCACTCGAACTCTCTGATAGAACAAAGCATGGGGACCTCTGGATCTTCAAAGGAATCTCAGAGTGTAATTCCCTGCCGACGGTAGGAGGCAGAGTCGTTGTGAGATGAGGTGTGGGCTAGGACACTGCCTTTAACATGGATTCTTTTATTCCAGCAGGTATGCTTATTCTTTCTTGCTCTTTAGCATGGATTCTTTTCTGGAGTCGTATTTGGGGGTGCTTTGCAAGCTGAGGAGATGTCATGATCTATCGGAGAGCTGTCTAGACCTCTTCCCCGCGTGTTCCTGCCATTCCTCCTTACCCGGCTTGGCCGATGATTCTTCCTTGCACTAGGAAGCGTAAGCCCCTCCGGGACCTTCCCATCCGCTTGTTCATTTGATGTCGCTTGCTTGTTTATAGAAGTTTGTAAGTGGTTTCCGCTCGCTAATAAATATAGAGCACCTCGTAGCTTGCTTATAGATGGCAAGTGATTATAGGCTAGGCTTGACGGCTGCCTATGCTCATTGATTCATTGGGAAGAGTGTTAATTATGCTCCGTCAAGTCAGTCAAGCTAGGTAGTCGACCCTGCGCTCGCACCAGGGAGAGTGAGCACTATCGATACTGCACTCGATAAAGGCTGGCTTGCTTAGCTATAGATGCACCGACGAAATCCGATTGGATAGCAAAAAGCAAAATGACAAGGCCCGGAGGGACTCGCCTGAAGCCCTACTATTATAATGGGGGGTGAGGTTTTGGAAATGTCCCAACCCAACCAAACAGGGGAACTTAGTTCTCCTTACTCTCGGCAAAGTAGGCGAAGGCTAGCTAGGAGATCCCCATCTCAAGGACAAGTGAATGGATGAAATGGATAAATGGAAGTTATTGAAATTATTGATGTCAACCACCTAGGGGGAGGGGCCGCTCCTGATTCTTATCTATCTGGACCTTCTCATAGTACTCATCAAATATGCACTACTTCTTACTAACTCAGGAATCTAATGCTGGTAACGCCCGATGACCTCCCACATGGGACTTCATGCTGGACGTTACCGAACTAACTAACTAACTTCTCACGAACTTACCTGGCTGGGTAGGGAACCTGAATAGCTTTGGAATTCATTGTCCCAACCACACTATGGGAATTATACACTTTGGACTGAGGATATGGAGCTCTTGCACCTTTAGAAGGAAGGGGATCCACACCTCAAATGGACAACCATTACCTCGTACCTCGGTAAACGCCCTTTGGGTCATCTCTATATGGAGTTATAAGTTATAGCGGATTTGAGCTCTAGGAGACAACACATTATCACACCTAGAAGGCCATACTAACATAGTGCAAAGCCAGAAGATAGTGTAGCTCATAATTTACTTGAGTACTGGCCCATAGATGATGATGGGGAGATTTGATTGGATCCATCAAAATGAGGTTTTGACACTGGCAAAATGCCAAATGCGGAAGTATTGAGGAATGGGCGTGCTAAGGAGATCTACCTATTTTGAACAGCAGGACTATCATGCTGGATACACCCAATGGATTTGCGTACTCTCATGACTCTCATGCTGTATGTAGTAACGCCCTAGTTGGGAACTGTTACCTACCATACCGTACCTTCTTTATGATGACAACAACTCACCCACTATTGGCCTATAACTACTCTCACCTTACCTGAGTGGTGCCAACCCATATGCGTAGTAGTGGAACCTCTCCTATCGGCGGTTGTGGAACCTCATCAGCAGTTGTAGTATCGCTCCATAACATTTTGGAAAGGACTTTCACGCATATAACTCCTGGGCACTGACCCCTATTTAGCGGACACTTAGTTGGCAACAAATATGATGTCGACACTGGTGGGATATGTTTTGGAAATGTCCCAGCCCAACCCAATTCATGGGGGAACTGAACTTGGAGGGAAATCTCATGATGATATGGCCGCGCCTAGTCAAGGGGAGAAACTACTCTATGGTGGCCTACTATCAAGGCCTCACTCAACTCACCTAACCTGATGATAGTGCCAAACCCCTACTGGTTCTCGTTCATGCGGCAGGTTCCCATGCTCCCCGGTCTATATCTACGCGGTAGTAGTAGTATCGCTCCACCATTCTGATTATGGGGAGAAAGCTCAGGAAATGGCATAGTTCAGGAAGAATCTTCATTTTAGATCCACGATGAGCGAGCTTATGTTTCATCGGACCTATAAAAAAGAGATTTTGACAAAGAATGTGTAAGCAGGCTTGACCACTATTTACCCACCC